>BGPR01004004.1:54956-66625 GCA_013235015.1 Araneus ventricosus
CACATTCCTTTAACTTATACACAGGGGTGTACGAGGGGGTTTTTGTGATTGACGCATTTATACAGCAGCCAATTAGAGAGGTTCGCTAACGAAAGAACCATCTGTGGAGTTTTGGTTATGGTTAGATGGTTACGTTTTAAAATGGCGAAAAGAACGAAATTGTCGCTTTCGTTTAAAATGGATGTTATTAAAAAATTCGAAGAAAATCCTTGTGCCTCGAAAAAAGTTTTAGCAGAGCATTTTAATGTCCTAGAATCGACATTGAGAGCGATTTTAAAAAATCGGGAGCATTTCTATTTTCTTTGCGTTCTTAAAAAATAATTAACGGAAGTTATACACGTATTTGCATTTTGAAACATCTTATTTACATTTTTCAGTGGTATATACATAGTATTAATTAACAATACATGTGCACTGTATTGATGTTTCACTTTTAAGCTCCCCTTTGTGATTTTTCACTTATGCGCGGTTTTTTTCGCTGTCCCCTGGGCCCGCGCATAACTGAGAGATCACTGTATACCATTAATCTGTTTTTAAATCTAAATTTCTGGTAATAAGGTGTAAAACAGTTCTGCGAAAAAATTACCATATAGAAGATTTAAACTTAGATGGCGTTCAGAAGAAATTTGAAAGGTTAGAAGAAGTATTTACGCGATTTGGAGTGTTTTAATGAATAACAGATTCTCCCAGCTAAACAAAACAGCAGCGAAGGAGGGATACATTTACAGTGGTAAAATATGGATGCTAAAATACGCAGCACTGAAACTCTTAAAACTGAAAACTGCCCATCGAGGAACATGTGAATACGATTACTCAAAACTGTAACAAGCTAGCTGGATAAAATTTGCCATATGTTCGTCAGTAGAACTGCGGATCTGGGCCGAATTTCGTCACTTCAAAATCCGTCATTGGCTTGATTGGGTTTGGGAGGGGGTGGGGTGGGAATCTATCCTTGTGTATGCAAATGTGATATCTCAAAAACTGAAGGAGGTTGATCTGTTTTGCTATATGGTCTTGGCACCAAAACTGTGGACATTTATAAAAATTTTTTACCCAGACGGGCAACGGAAAGTGTCATTATTCCAAGATCCATACACGATTTTCTTCGTTCTGCTGCGGTTGCCTAGCGGTAGGGTCTCGGTTTCGGAGCCGGAGGGCTCCAGTTTCGAAACTCGATTCCACTGAAGAATCACCGTGTATGTTGGCCTGTTGCACGCTAAATCATACGTAGAGGGTGAAACGACCTCCCGCTGGTGTAGTGCGGAGGTTTAGAGAGGGGAGTACCAGCTCAGGTATCGTCCTTGGTGTCTGAATCGGTTAGAAATTACGAGCTCCACCCCAAATTACCTCTCCTGTTGCTTGGAAACGGGACGTTATTAAAATTAAACTAAACTAATCTACGACGAAACTCACGGAATCGTGAAAGTATGTGAGAAAATCGAGGAAAAAACACTCCAGTTGACTTTAAGAATATCTATCTTCCATGAGTTACATGAAGGCAAATATTAATAATGTTTCACACAGAAATTCTTCACAGGTTGCTTCACATAAGTTTTAAATTTATCGTTGATTAATAATTTAAATTAAGCCTCTGCACATACGAAAATGATCTGGTGAAGTGAATAAAAGAAAATTATAAGATGTATTTACGCATTCGAATATTGGAGTGAATAGCAGTGCAAGTAGATAAAGATTGAGAATTTCAATGCCTTTCTTCGAAAGGGAAAAGTCTATGTTTTGAGAATTTTTCGTCATTATTTTTCTTCTTTACAGTTAAAATAAAAAATACCTCTTAAAGACGTTGACATTTTGCGGGAGTCTGGCAAAGACTTAAAGGGTTTTCTTGTTTATTTATCTCTCCTTTTACCCTTCTTTCCTGTCTGTTATTTTTTTCCTTGTGTCCAGCGCTTTTCGAGTGCGGGAAGAGTTTGCAGAGAGATTATGGATTTAAAAAGACTGATGTATTTTGTTTTCGCATGAACTCAATCCGTTTATCTCTCGACAAAATATACTGCTGGAAAATTCAACTGCAGACCAAAGAGTGTCCATTCTGAATCCTTTTGTTTATAACGATCGCTTTCAAAAGCAGTTTATGAGCAGCTTTTTAAAAACGGCTATTTGCCTCGGCTTACTTTCAATAACTTTAATTTGAATTTAAAACTAGCATAATATTTTCTTTCATGCGATAAAATTAATTTATTGCTACAGTGGCGTTTGTTTGCTTAGCCCGTTTCGTAGCTGTTAAAGATACACTTATTTAATACTTTCGATTAAAATAGAATCGAAGGTAATAAATAAGTAAAACTTCACAGACACTCATCCACCACGTTTTCATCCCGCCATTTTGGAATACATTTCACTAGCAGGTCGAACTCAATAAATCTCATTCTTCAAATCCCATCGAACATACTAACAACATCAGAAAGGAACGTTCTAACTGAAATATAACTTTTCTAGGAAACATTCCATTCTTCGATTTCTCCTCTCCTAAACTACTCAAACAAATATGTAAATGCCCTTGTCTCAAACACTCAACTGACTGCTTCTCAAACATTCAGATGAAACAATAGGAAATCTCCAGCGTCGCCCGGGCAACTGCGGATGCCATCAGAGCAAACAGCGAGCAGACGCATCAAAGAAATGCCTTCGGGCACAGAAATTCCATCATACGAAGTCGAATTTTACTTCAACGATCCCCCTCCATCCCTCCCTTTTCCGAAAGGAAAGAAGAATTTGAGTCAAAAGCACGAATCCGAGGAAAACTCCGGAACCTTTCAAAAGTAACATAAAAGACTGTTTTATGGTAAAGTATTGACCGTGAATTTTGAGCAGTGGACCATAAAAACAAATAAGCAAAAATAAAATGTTTTCCAAAGGACGGTTGAGGAGTTATTTAAGTCATAGGAGTCTAGGGAGTAAATTTAATGAAAAATGGGAAGGTTTGGAGGGGGCGCAACAAAGAAGGGTTCTGTTTGGTTTTTCTCTTTTCCTTCAGTCCCCTATTTTCTGCTTACTTTCAGATCAGTTGAAATAAGAAACGACGTTTTATATTCTATTGGAAATTTAGACAGATTTAATATTTCGTGTAGTATTTTTCTTTTTATTTTGAATCTTATTTCAATTATATAGAAATATCCGAAATATGGAAGGTTACTTTGATTAATGTCCTACTGTGTATTTGTAACTGAAATCTTCGAAGAACTAATATTCGATTTTCGAATGAACGAGAAAAGATGAAAGTGTTGGAAACTTTAAAAATATAACTACGAAAAATAATTAAAACTTATGAGTTCAAAAATTTGATCAAAAATGACAATATCAAATATGTAAACATGTTAATGAATTATTAATTCGATGCTAATATGTCTTCTGGCAATCATATATAGAAATATATAAAGAAATCGTTTGCTACTGAATGGGATTTCCTGTCTTTCCTTTGGCACCTTAACTCTTAAATATCAATGTTGGACGAAAACACTTTTAACTAGGGGGCTTTACCCCCTGATCGCTAATGCTCTCCAACTCCCAGAAGGACTGTGTAGCAATCCTCCCAGGTTTGCTATGCAAACACTGCTCGCTCCGCTCGCTACAATGAGGACATTGTACATCCTCGCATAAAATATTTATGGTTGCGATTAATAGATTACCTTCTGCGGTTTTACGGAATAATTTTGTTGGCCTTGAAGAACATCTTTTTCTTGATTTTGTTAGCAGATGAACATTCAAATGAAATGATGCGGTTTCGCCACCAAATCACCATAATCGCGTCAATCATTAAAAAGCTTGTCAAAAGGAAAGATTTTCGGGATTACCACATTTGGCGAATAATCTCCCAAAAGGAATTCCATTTTCACCACCTCACCGTATTTTTAAGTCTGGCCAGCACGCTGACCAATTCCTGGAGGCCTTTCAAAACTTTTTACAATTGATTCATTTGCCCTTTGAATTCGTCTTCTTTCAATGTTTCGATAATATTTAACAACACGGTTGAAATTTGTTATTAGCTCGTTGAAAAGTAGGCTCTAAGTAAATAGCATTCTCTTATTTACATTTGGAAAGTGAAATCATGTGATCCACCAATTTTTATAGTTTTCGCCAAATTCTATAACTAAATAACGCGTTTTTTTGGGAGCCGCATAAGAGGAATATTTATACAGATTGATTTTTACAATATTTTCTTTTCATAAAACATTAGACATTCTAAAACAATGAAATATTACAAAAATTAACTGAAATTCGGAAGAGAAACTATGCCGATTATATAAAATTTACTATAAAAGCATGGTAAAAATTTTCTTAATAATTGTGAATTGTGAATAAATAATCTAAAAAATTAACTAAATTTTTAGATGAGTAATACTTCATAGTGATTGAGAATCATCTAATGAAATGGAAGAGCACATCATAATTAAAAGACACAAGATTGTGTCTCACAATTAGCTTCGCAACAATTTGTATAATTTAGAGAAACAGTGTTAGTATAAATGAAAGCGAGCATATTTCTTCCACCAAATTCAAATTCTTTGGAACATTCATAAACATTAACAAAAATAAGTTATGTTAAAATTTTAGAAATTTAGCATATATAGCTACGGATATAATTAATGAACTCATCGCATTTATTTCTTTCTCATCATAAAGAGATAGAATATCCCCGCACGATAAAAACACTAAAACGCGGATGTTATGAAGAAAAATAAACAGAATATTCTTCTATCTCGGAGAGCCTATTTAATGTCTCTACTTTGTCATAAAAGTAACTGCAAAAGACGTAAGCGGAACATTGTTTGTTTGTTCTAAGGATTTCGCTCTATAATCTTGTGAAGATATTGCAAAAATATTTGTTTCTCTATCCCTAGGATTTATTTTAGTCTTTCCATAAAAGATACTGAATTTTAATCTGAGAGACAAAAACGTTATTCAAAAGTTATAAAATAAATTCTTCAAAAATATCATATTGGTTCTACGGTTCTATGAAAGTTAAGCAGTTTGATGTTTTTTATTTTATGTTGGCTTAATGTTACATTCGCTTCATATTTTTACTTCAGAGGAAAACGAACAATGTAACATTTTGTTGCAAAAATTGTCCTGTGAGTGAACGTGAATGCAGATTAAGAAACAGGATAATGAAAAAAATAAATGACTCTTTATTCCGCAAGGCTTTCGGCAAAAACACTAATGTAGCACAGGAAACAAAACTAGACAGCTCTTGTATAAATTTACAACAGAGATCACCAATAAATCTCAGACACAGCGCTTTCAATGGCACTCAAATGTTTTTTCAGTTCACCAGCTTGCTTGCTGATCAAAATCCAACCAGCCACTCTTGGTTTGAGATCTTGTGTTTATACTTTTTCAACAGGAAGTGGCCTCATTACATGGGGAGTGATGTAATCTCTAGAAGGTTCATGAAATTACTGGATCCCAGTAGAGATAGGACGACAGTTCAGGATTTTTCTAGAAAATTCCTTTTGTCGCCAAAGTCTCCAACTCTGTCGCAGAGTCACCAAAATGGTCGCCAAGATTACCACGTCGGGGAAATAACTTTACAACTTCGCAACAATATTTAACCTTTTACAGGAACGCAATGTATTACAATGCTCAATTTATTTTTTGAAAGCGATTATCTTTTGTCCTTTCCGACCTACAGTCGCGGCACTTCGCCCGTCGGAAGATGCGGTCAGGATAATGAAAATATGATAAAAATATCAAAATAAGAAAAATTTGACTTAAGATATTTTACCTCTTAGATGCAGATATAATTTATAGGAGGTTCACTTTTATTTCATGCAGCAATTAATCCACGGAAGAAGACTGTTCTGTGGGAATGAAATATCAGTTTGACAGGCCTCTTTCGTTCAACTGAAACTGAAACTCAATAAAAGCATTTTTTTAATTCCATCCACGGAAACAACATCGTGTGGCAGTACGAGGATAGAACTGGGGACCTTTGGGTTCCGAGCCGAAGATCCTAACCACTAGACAAAGGAATTCGCAATGTCCGGAGGTGGATATTGGATTATAAACATCACAGTAAAATGGTGACAGTACGGTGCACTACAGGAGCAACCCCCAGCTTGTTTGATATTATTTGAATATCGAGGAAGCGATAAGTGTGCTGCGTGCATATGCGCAGATTGTAACCTCCTATTTGTGTGTGCGCAGGCACGTGCAGGCTTTGTGCTGTGAAGTGCGTCACAGACTTTGTGCTGCGAAATGGTCATAAACTTTGAATTTGGGAGAGCTTGGTGTAAAAGTTGAGGTGCTGCCGTCTGGTGGATGTAGAAGTAGATAAAATTTTTGGTGCTGCCATCTAGTAGTGGGACTGAAAGTAGGCGTTGCGTGTTCTTCCGGGTCACCACTATGGCAGTACGAGGATAGAACTGGAGACTTTTGCGTTCCGAGCCGAAGATCCTAACCACTAGACAAAAGGAATTCCCAATGTCCGGAAGCGGATATTGGATTATAAACATCACAGTAAGATGGTGATGGTACGGTATGCTACAATCGAAAGAAAATACAACTTACGAAACTATTTAAATTTGAAACGGCATCAACACTTTTTAACTTCTGCTCTTCTAAGCAACTCACATTCAGAGAGAGGCTTTGGTCTAGCGGGAAAGTCTCGGCTTCGAGAAATTGGCTAATTCGATGCCCGATTCTACTGAAGATGCATCGTGCATCTGAGTCTGGTGCACGTTGCATCTACTGTAGAGGCTCAAGTGATGGCCCTTGGTGTGGTGTGGAAGTGCGGAGAGAAGGGTGCCTGCTCACTAGGATGGGCAGAAGAGCCATTTATTCCGAAATGCAATTCTGCTCATTTTGGGGAGTTATCCCTCGAACCCAGGAGTTCGCTGTATTCTTTCGTTTCTAGATTCTTTTCGCAAAAGCTGTGGGTGCCTCAAATGGCTTGAAGTTCTGACTTCGTAGGCAATAAGCGAATATAAATACTTCTAAAAAAAGAGTTTAATAGGCAAAAACGCGTCAGATGTGAAGGTACCCGTGTTAACGGACATTGCGTGGGGCTAAATGGAAGCTTTACATGATTATTTTGTTGTTATTAACAATATAACCCATTGACAATATTGCTGCTCAAATATCGTCCTCGGCATATGATCACAATATTAAATTACGAGGTACCTTTCAAAATATACGCAAAGTAGTTTTAAACCTGGACGTTAATCTAGTGTGGCATAATATATTTTAACTCATTAACAAAAATATTAATCAATGAAAAGCGCAGCAATCTATTAACTACTTCTTGAATATTCTGTTGAAACAGTGAAACATTTTAGACAACGAAAACTTGACTGAGGATCTATTCGAACAGCATGAAGGGAAGTGAACGAAATTCCACCATTTCAAGATACATTTTGCTATGGCGGTCCCTTCTCTCCCATTTCCGTAAATACAGGAATCGTTTGAACCAAAAGCAAGAAAACTAAGAAATGAGAAAAACTGGCGAACTGCTTAGAAGCGATAGAGAGGAACGTTTTGTGTCTAAAATATTGACCGTGAATCAAGTTTCAAAGTTTCATTTGACAATGAGATTTGAACGACCTTATACAAGTCATTAACTATCTTATTTTCATGTCTCCTTTAAAAGTAGCCAACAAAAGTGCAACCTATTTTCATTTCTCTAATATATTCTACGGAGAATTATTTTTTACATTTGAGACAGGTTTCTGCTTCTCAACATTATTTTCTTTCCGTTATTAAACGTAATTCAAAATATTAGTGAACTACTGCTAAGCTACATAAATATCAACTTTCGTTTACATTAGTCTTAGATATGATTAGATTTATAAGCATAGTGCTTTGAACTTAGACTAAATTAATACTGACAGACATTTTTTAATTGCCATATGATGAGGAAACTGGCTGATGCTCGAGTCACTTTCCAAATTTTCATATCTCATTAACATGCACATCGAATGGCCAAAATATTTGGAACGCCGCTCACTAAAACTTCGACTCATCCTTGCAGCACGTACTCTGCATTATAAATCAGGTTCAGGGTTAAAAAGCTCACCCCATTTAGAAACACCAGCAAACGTTGCAATCGGCCTGTTCATGGAAAAAACAAGGCATTTGAGTGATTTTGAGCACGGCATAATTGTTGGAGCCAGAAATGCCGGTTCCAGTTACCTACGAAACCAATAATCTTTTTGGCTTTTCTCATTCAATAATGGATCGGATAATCAACGAATGTCAGCTAAGCCAAGGAAGAAACTTTGAACGAAAAGCAGAATAATGGATGTAAATCGCTTGTGAGCGAAAGAGGTGCCAGATGACTAACACACAATGGGTGCAACAACAGAAAAACTACAATGCAACATACGACAGTGAATAGCAACTAAAGATCACCACAAAACAAATCCGAATCCGTGCTCTATACGAGACGGATTTTGCAACGAATTGGTTTTAACAGCCAGCGACCAACAAGGGTTCCTTTGATTTTGCTGCAATCCGAAAATCGCTTTTATGAGCTAAAAAACACAGAAATTGAACATTTGGTGAGTGAGAAAATGCAGTCTGTCTGAAAATTTAGATTTCTTCACCATCATCCTAGGGTCCTTGTGTGGCGCAATTTAGGAATGAAGTGCGAAAATGTGTTCACAATTCAGAACCACTCCCATCTAAGCTGAGGAAAATAAGAGCTGTCAATTTGTTAATATTCCTCTTCAATGGTTTCAGCAACTGGTAGAGCCTTTTACTAATCATCCAATTTTAAATTAATTTGGTTTTCCTATAGAAAGATAAAGGAGCCTTGTAGTTACAATTAGCAGACGAATATAAGAAATATTTACAGGAAAAAGTGAAACATTATCTTTTGAGGGATTTAGATCTAATTTATTCCTGAAATAATAAAATTATTTTCATTTTTTTCGCGCATTGAAGTGAATGCGTGAAAAGATTTCGTTTTCTGCTGAAAGGTAGTAACTTTAAACCAAATAAAATTTAATGACTTATTACTAGGATTATTTTAACAAACGTCGTATCAATTTCGCACAATATTAAACTCTGGGAAAACAAATGGCACTCACAGAAAAAACATTTTAACTAGGAATTTAAATAAATAAGTGTTGAAGAAATATATTTACAGCATGCGAGACTCTGATCTCTGAAACAAGTATTTTAATATCAAACTGAATTTCTTCTTTCGTTACAAAAGATAACTTTTATTTAATTATTTGCAGAGTTAAAATTCTTTTATTCCAATTCCAATCCATAGATTCCAGAAGTACTTTATAAAATAAGTCGTATGCAAAATTAATATTTCATTTTTAAGATAAAATTATTAAAATTAAAATTTTATTTTTAAGTTGATGCATTAAATTGTCTAATGTAAGTGTGTAAATTAAAAACCAGAACGGTGTATTTGCAATTTATTTTGCTTTCCCTATTTGCAATTTATTCGCAAATTTTGTTATATCTAAACCAAAACTATATCTCATATAGTTTATTTCTCCCTTGAAGATAAATTAAATTTTACGGTTTTAATTGGAAATATCCGCAAGCGAGTAATTAATTTCTTCATTGTTATAAAATTCCAGACGAAATCTTATTATTTAGAGAAATTCATTAACGCAGACGATGTTTTCAATGCTTTTTAGCAAACAAGCAAAACAACAAAAAAACCTGCTAACTTCAGTCTTGAATTTTGCAACTTCTGTTTTCTAGAACGAATATCAGAAACTTTGTTCTTCTAATTATCCTTGCTCGAAATAAAAATGAACTTAGGTCAGGCAAAGTTCAGTTTGGATTAATTATTCGAAACAAATAGAACTAGTAAATCGAATTGCTTAACAAGTTTTTAACAATTTGCTAAATGCTTCCACCCAGACAATTGTTTAGCTACTTTATTAACGAACTAGAGATTAACTTATTTTGAGTTTTTATAAGGAAGTAGATGAAGAAATTTTTGAGGGGGCACTTGGGAAAATTTCCACTTCTAAGTAATTAAAATATGTTTTATATAAAATGTTATATTTAAAAGATGTTATGTTTTATATTAGATGGTAGTTAAAATTTTGCATTAAATTTAAGGCAAAAGTTTCATTTGTTTTTTTTTCGTAAGTAAATGCTGTTTCAAATGCAAACATTAAAAAATGTTCAATTATAAATAAAAGGATTTCATTTATGCTTTATTCTCAGAGAACTATTACGATTCCTACAGGGAAAACATATGTCACTAAGTATGAGTTAATTTCAAACTTTCATACCTTTTATACTATTTTACTAGATATCTTCTGATAAGTTAATTCTTTAAAGAGACATTATTTTTCTAGTAATGGTATGTTAAAATGTTTTCGATATTAAGATTGATTTAAGAGAAGAAAGTCATTTAGCTCATGAAATAAAATTAATTTGATTTGTTAGATAATTTGATTAATCAATAATTAATTAACAAATCAAGACATATCATTATGGTTTGAGATGAGAAACTGAAATATGTAAGTTTTTGTTTCATCGAAAAATTTTGAGGAAACGTACACCAATCTTCTCTTCAGAGTTAGCTGTTGGGATATTACTACCTCAAAATAATAACAGTAAAAATAATACATTTGTAGAGGGACGAGACTCATGTTTATATGGAATGCCGCTGTTGAAGAATTAATTCAATTCAGAAACCATTTTTTATTAGATGACTAAGTTCCACGACACAGTGCATTAAAAGGTGCAAGACAGAGAACAACAACACAAGACAAGTACACAGAAGAAGAGAGAGAGGCATCATGGGAAAAACCCGGATGGCTCTAGTAGCGCTACCTACCATAAAAAGGAGAAGGCAGTGAATTGCAACCGCTATACATTTATTATTAATTTGACTGATAAAACCACAATATGTAGTGAAATAAATTTTAATATATTTTGTGGTATCTAAAGTTATTAAGAGATAACAGATTTAATCAGGTATGGTAAAATAGCTTACCATGGTCATTTGAAAATTGATTTTAAATTAATACAACTGCTAAAAATGTTTTCGTTTGTTTTTTTTTAATGGTATAAGCATTCTATTTTTTTCAGGTGTTCGATTTTGAAAAAGAAAGTTTACAAAATGATACTATGAAATAAGAAATAATAAAAACGCTTAAAACACAGTAAAAGAACAAATTCTAAAAGCTTAATTAAGGTTTAAATTTGAAAATTTAGCTTAAAATTATATCAAGAGTTTATATTCTTATACTGATATTTCTTCTCGAAGCAAAGCAATATTCTCTCCATTTTATATATGGGAATTAATTAGTAGAGGATGAGAGTTCAATATTTCCCCCAAAAAATAAGGTTTTATGTTTTATTTTTATTTCGAATGCTGAAGGCAACATTAATTATTTCTATTCGAATTTCACGATATTTTTTTCCATTGGTAAATTATAAACCATTTAAAAAGCTTACAAATAAGAAAGATCAATTGAAATTTGTAAAAGTAGATGTCTACCCTATTAGCACAAGATATTGTACGTTATACTCACGATGTTATTCGATATTCTGAATACCGCACAATATCGTGAGGATGTCGTAGCAATATTGCACAGCATCTTGTGCTAATAGGGTAACGACATAAGTTTTTAATTCTAATAACCGAATATTATAAAACAAATTTTACATGTTCAAACAACAACAAATTTTACATATTCAACAGATGTTACACACATAAAGATTAC
>BGPR01004004.1:66635-110869 GCA_013235015.1 Araneus ventricosus
TTTGTGGTAGAAGTACTGACCGTGAATTTTGAGCAGTAATGCAAGCATCGAGTAGACGAATAAAACGAATGCCCTTAGGAATGCCCGAACACACCATCATCTGACGTTTTCTTTTACTTTCCAAAAGGAAAGAGTTATTTGAAGCAAAAGTTGAAAAGAAAGAATCCGAGGAAAACTCTGGAACCTCTGAAAAGCGTGAAAGACTATTTTTTATGGTAAAAATACTGACCGTGAATTTTGAGGAGAAAAGCAAGAATTGAGAAGACGCATAAAGTGAATGATTTTAGGCCTTAAAATTCCATCATTTTAAGTTGTCTTTTACTTTCCGAAAGAAAAGAATTATTTGAAGCAAAAGTTGAAAACACTAGAATCAGAGGAAAAACTCTGTACCCTTTCAAAAGCAGTATCAAGGAGGCTTTTATGGTAGAAATATTGGTCATAAAATTTTAAGCAGTGAACCCCAAACAAATAAGAAGGCAAAATTGAAATACGTCTTCCAAAAGATGAGGAGCAAAAATAATGGGTAATTTTATAAAAAACGCAAGGTCTGAGGTTGCTTTTGAAATTTTGCTTGTTTCTGATTTACTTACTTTATACATCAGCCCAAACACTGTTTAGTCCAAATATAAACTTATGTTTTTAATGGTTTATTTTCGAATAGTTTTCAGATTCGACAGATGTTCAATTCAGTGAACAAACTATTTTCAAATCATCGGGAAAAGTTAACGAAGCATGCAAGCATCAAAAATTTCTTGATAAATTTTCTAAACAATATAAATGGTTTATTAAAAAATTTAAATAAAATTAACAAAATACATTCTAAATTTAAGAAAACGTAATAAAATTTAGATTAGAAATGCTTATTCTAATAATGAACACGAATGATTCAACTGTACGATAACAATGCGAACGATGCCGTAAAACGATGTTAAATAAATTAAATAAAGTTTAGGTTAAAACAAAAAAGGGAATTAACGTTCTTATACAAGAAGTAAGAGCTAGAATTATATTTCAAAGAAGTTATAAACCAAAAAATTATAATTATTTCCACCAGCAAAAGAATTTTTTTTTCACGATGCGACCAGAAATTGCGCAATGAATGTCAAATTCTAACTGGTACGGATCACCTTTATATTTATTACTTGAATATGAATGAACTTCGTCACTCTTTTGGAATGAATAATCAGCATTCATTACTCTCACACATTTTCCATTTGTTCGCTGATGAAAGGATGAATTTAATCAATTATTTAACTAGACATATCTTTAAGCGAGTAATTAATTTCTTCATTATTTGAGATTTCTCCGAAGAATTCTATTATTCACAGATATTCATTGACGCAATCAATGTTTTCGTTACCTTGAATTGCGATACGAAATCTTAACTTCCACTTCGAATTCGGTATCTTTTATTCTCCGAAATGAAGAACGGCTACACCGGTTATTCTTCCAATTATTCTATCTCCAAATAACCTCAATTCTCGAAGGGATACAGTTCAGCGTATATAAATTAGTCAAATCTCTAATATATTTAGGCAATTTGAGAAGAAGAACCTATTTTAAACAATTTGCCAAATGCTACTAATTAGCTTTTTCACTCAGAAGCTAAAGATTCATTTGCTTAATTAAGGTATCTAATGATGCATTAAAGAAGTCTAGTGACATGTACCTAAAAAGTTTTGAAACGTGTCTTTTTGAAGTTTTCAGTAATTCAATGGCTTTTAACTGATCAAATGAAAAAAGAAATAACATAATATTGGTCTTCATGCCATGCAATAGGATAGAAAATACATGCAGGAAATTAAGAATTAGCGCAACTTATTGCAAAGAATGACTGATATAATAGCCCAGATCTGTCTCTCAGTAACGCTCTGACGTCACCAACAATAAAACTCGCGCCATAGCACTGCGAGACGTTAAACAGCATTATTTCATTGTTAGAGAATTTAAATTTCAGTAATTTTAAACTTAAAAGAGTAATTGTCGTTCTAATCTCAAATTTAATAGCTCTAAAATAGTGAAATAAAATTTGCTATCGATTGATATAAAATTTATCTCGCTATTCCGAGAAATTTTAAATTATATTAATCATATATTTTTGTTGGAAATTATACGCACTTAACTTTCCTTCAGTCTCCTCATTCAATCTTCTACCCAATCACAAGCTATTGTGATGATGTCATGATACAATACGTCACTGCGTGACGTCACATGCATCCCATGATTCCTTTCATGGAGAGCCGGTATAATGCAGTTAGTGATGAAGTTTGAACTGTGCTTGTGAAACGTTCTTTATGTCTGTGTCTTTGTCTTACGTGCTATGTGTTCAAAATAAACAATGATTAAACCAGTTTCTCGAACTCTACTAATTGCTAATTGCACTCTGCTAATTTCCCCTTCAATTTTAAATTAATTTTAATTTTTTAAATATAGAAAGTAGTAAATTACGTCAGTGGGATATCATGCGCGTGATATAGTTTGGACGCCACAATGCATCTCATTATTTATTGCAATCGTAATGATATATTTTGATAATATTTTTTGGCAAAGTTTGACAAGTAGAGAAGTGCTTTGTTTTGATTAGAATTTCGAAAAATACTTCTTTTGAAATTTTAACTTTTGACTTACGTTTGACAAGCTGAGAATTTCATGTTTATTGAATTATAATAAAATTGTTAAACAACGAAAAATACTTCACACGGAATGTAGTTTACCAAGAGGATTTTTTAATAAAGAAATATGTAAATAAAAAAAACATTTCCTGTCATAAAACATATGTTTATTTTATTTGTTTTCAATCAGTGTTAAACATTTCTCTCGAATGAAGAGGCAATTTTCACCCGTCATACCATGGCGGGTGATTTTCTAGTTAAACAGATTAAATTCGGCTTGTTTCGGTTTTGTCTGTATAATCACGCAAGAGTTATCGAGAAAATAATTTTGCCTCACTGCGACAGAAGGCGGGCGATGCACTGCGAAATGCTGGTCCACAGGCCAGAGATATTCCGGATGTGAACTATTGCATGCGATAGGCCTGCAAAAAGTACTTTTTGAAGATCGTTTTAATTTTGATGACTGATTTTTATGCTATTTTTAGTGCTGATTTTAAAAATGAAATCCATTTATTTCTATCACATAAGGATTTTTCACAAAGTGATTGCATATTTTGAAGGAAACAGTTGAAATCACGAACTTTCATTTAAATTTCATTAATTCATAAATCCATATAAGTTACATTTATATCCTAGTTCAAGTAATTGTTAAGTAGAGGTAGAAAGTTACAAGTCCTTATAGTAACGTTTTTTCTTTACCTCAAAAGTTCTTTTGTCACTTTTCCTCTTGTAAACTTTGTAGGGATTGTCTCTTTGTAGCATCCAGAAGTAGTCGGCTATCATGCTGACATTCCATTTTCCTTGATATCGCCTCTCCATTTCCTTTATATCTTGGTGAAATATTTCACCTTGTTCCTCACTAACTGCACCTAAATTTTCAGAAAAACAGTCCAGGTGCGAATCGAGAAAATGAACTTTTGAGCTCATACTACAGCCTAAAATCTTGAAATTCTTTATCATCTCTTCTACAATATATTTGTATTTTGTGTCCTTTTTGTTTTCAAGAAAGCTAGTAATAACTAGTTTGAAAGATTCTCAGGCTTTTCTTTCGTTTGTTTCCATTTTAGTCTCAACATTTTCATCTTTCATCATTTTCCTGATGTCTGGTCCTACAAACATACCTTCTTTCAGTTTTGCTTCGAATAAACCCGGGAACTGGTCACAAAGGTATTTGAAGCATTCGCCTTCAATTGGTAATGCCTTGAAAAATTGTTTCATAAGACTAATTTTATGTGAAGCGGTGGAAGTAACACTTTTTTTAGCAAGCAGGAGAGGTATCCGGATTCACACCTGGTTTCCTCTGTCTTTAATATTGTGTTTAATAGGCAATTTACCGATTCAGAAGAATATTCTGGATTGAAATAGTTTCTTCTTTCTTGTTTAGTAGTTTAATCCACCAATTTACTATTTTAAGTCCATAAATACGTTTATCGAACTCATATAAATAATACTTTTTGGGTCCGAAATATACTAAATTCGTAAAAAAATAGATTGAGATTTGTGATGGAACTTTACGTGATGAAATTTTTTCATTATTTTTCCAGTAATCAGCATCCAAAAAACTATAAAAAAACACCACATGCTTTACCGACAATTTTTTCATCGCAGACCTTTATAATTGATGCCTTCCTTTTTCACGAATTATTGCAATTGTAGCGGCAGAAAATGATGGATGAATTTTTCTTC
Source organism: Araneus ventricosus (assembly GCA_013235015.1). NCBI lineage: Eukaryota > Metazoa > Arthropoda > Arachnida > Araneae > Araneidae > Araneus > Araneus ventricosus. The sequence continues at coordinate 70,934 of BGPR01004004.1, forward strand.
GAATAGTTTCACTGAATTTAATAAAGACTTAATATGCTGAATACCAATGCCTGCTTATAAGTCAATACATAACTTAAATTGCAGTTCGTAGATTAATATTTGAAAATTCAAGTTTAAAAATATAAATTTGTGCAAATTCCCTTATCATTTTGTTTCTCTTAGAGAGAAACAGAAATTCTGCTAGCTGCAATGCCGTTATCTTTCTAAATCTTAATGTCATTCGTCTGGAATTTTTATATCTGTAAGCTGTCCTATATATCTGGCTGTATATTTTTAAATTAAAATTTAGTATGCATTCAATTATAGAAAATAGTTTAAGAGTTTTGCAGCTTTAACTCTATTACCATAGGTTTATAGGTATCCTAGATGCTCTCGTGACAATATTTTTACGGTAAAATATGAGTTCGAGCCTATTCATTACATGACCGAAGTTCCTCCGGCCTTTCTGGAGAAATTAGAAAAAATGTGCAAATCCGAAAATATTCCGACACTTTTGATCCTATAGTGCAGGCTTTCCCAAACTTTTTTCTCTCGCGAACCCCTTGATTATTCTTTTTGTTTCCGCGTACCCCTTACTGTCATATCCAACTCCCCCCCTTTCCCAACCATCCATCTATGAAAAGAAGTTTTTATCGATAATGTTAAGGTTAGCGTAAGAGTGGAATGACTCGAATTAAGAACATTTGCAGAACTTATTTTTGATTTTAAATTTTATTCCATTTTTACTTTGTCGTATACGAAGTATACAAAGAGAAAGTATTGTAATCGTCAAAAAATTTGAACTCTTGAGATTTTGATGAATCTCCACGTTTTAGACCTCCCTGAGTCCGAAAAACACAATTTTCGAATTATGTCTGTCTGTGTGTCTGTCTGTCAACACGATAACTCCAAAACTATTAGAGCTACAGGGAGGAAATTTGGTATATGATTTTTACACATAATTTGTAGGTTTCTATCAAATTTTGGACAAAATCCGTCAAAGGGAAGTCTGTCTATTTGTATGTCCGCCGTCATGTGAACACTATAACTCAAAAACTTGAATAGCTAGATTGATAAAATTTGGTACACGATTTTATCGGCATGAGATGTAGGTCTGTATGAAATTTTGGGCCAAATCCGTCAACGGGTTGACTGTCTGTCGGTCTGTATAATCGCATCTCCAACGAATCCGCTATCTCCACGCGCATGCGTACTGGTTTTATCCTACACCCAGCGCTTTGGTAATCACGCCGGCTTCTAATTCCACTTCCGCGTTGAACGACCTTCGGAAATCGTGGTATGACCGGTTTCGTTTAATTTTTTCTCCACTGCGTTTGGGGTTCCTGTTCGTTTCACTGCCTTTTAGCTTATTTTTTTCTCTACATTGTTAGGAGTTTACGAGAAAGTTTAGGCGAGATCACTCCCGCTGGTTATAATAGTATTAGCCCAACGCCAAAGCTAATCAAACTAGTATTCCGCCATTAACAAATTTGATTTCGCGTACCTCAGGTTTGGAACCTCTGCTATAGTGAATCTTTCTCTTCGTCATTTCACAGATTAATAAATTCCAGGCATAGGGATAAAAAGAAATATGCCATTATTCGTCAAAAGTTAAAAGTTCTAACACATGAGAAGAACTCTTCTAAAGCTTAGCATTTCAGGTTCAGCTCATTTTTCTTTTATTCAATCCAATATAGCGTTCACTTTATGTAGTTCGGGTAAATCCTCTTTTGTTTCGTACAGTTCGTCTCGAAGCAAGAAAACTGTTACTAAAATGCTGAAATATCAATTTCTTAGGGTTTTTTTCTCTTTTTATACAACGTAAGCAGCAATTCAAATTCAACAAAATTCTTCGTGAGAATTCCTCCAGTCATGGCAACAATATCAAATGTTAAGACGTCGAGTGAAATAAAAAAAATAGTTATGTTCTCCCTTCGACTTACTCATTGACTTTCACACAAAAGAGCCACGTAAAAGGCATGTTGAAAAAATATTGTTCCTTCATAATATGCAACTCGACTAAATATTCTAGATTGGCGTCACTGAAAATATCCTGAAAGTGCCAAAAATTATCATTCCCATGGATGTTTTGCCATTGTTGTTTCCTGATTTGGGCCTTCGGAAGTTTTCCGACAATAATCTTTAACACTATCATCCGGAAAAAACATTTTATGCCATTTTAAAACTATAATTTATCTATCATTAAATCATTTTCATAATTTCATCATTCATTTTATCATTTTCATCATTCATTTTATCATTTTCATCATTCATTTTATCATTTTCATCATTTTAAACGTTTCATCATTACTGTGGGCCACCAGCCGCAGCCGAGTACCTGTAGATGGCGCTGCCATCGCCAGTGACGTCAGAGCATCAAGCTGCCGAGAACAGTAAAGACGACGAGACGCATGAACGACGTTGGGTTTTTTTTCCCTGACAAAGACAAAAGACGACGATGTGCCATCCTTATCATATGACGAACTGTTTCAATTGTACATAACTGTAAATATTGTTCAGTATATTAATGTAAACTTAATCCTGATAATATAACCATTTAGATTGATGAACTGTGTATTATTATTATGGAACACAACACTAAGCCTACCTGATGACCGCCTACATTACTACAGTCATTTCATCATTACAAAAGTTTTGCATCGTCAGAAAGTACATTTCATTCTTAGAATTATTACTTATTATCAGTTTCATCATTTTAAAACTACAATTTATCAATTCCATGCTTTCAATAGGATTGCTGCGCTCTATATTTTCTGGTTTCTGAATTTTTTTAAAGCTTGTTTCTTATAATAGCCACAGTGAAGTACACTCAAATAAATATGTTAAATATTTTCACTATACGAAGTAGAATCGCATGTGTAAGAAAATCAGAAAACTAAAAATGAATGCAATATTTTTCGTGGCCGTAATATATTCCAAGTAAATAAATTTATTAATTAAAAATACAAAAAAAAAACATTTTCATTCTGTGTGAGTAGCACCGAGCGTGTCAAAAACTTTTGTAAAAATGATTCCATTTTGCTTAGTTTACAGCCATGTGAAGAAAATCACGAATGTGTTCGAAACATAAACATCAAAAACAAGAGTACACGAGAGGTCGAGAGAAACCACAGAGCGTTTCTTCTGTAGTTTGATGAGCGGAGTAAGCTCTTTTCTGCTAATTTGTCAAAAATCCCCAATGCAAATGGATATTTCAGTTTCACATCTGGGCATAGTCTAACGGTAACTAATATTTCAGCAAGTTCTTCAGCTTCACAATTCACAATCTTCATCATCACAATTGATTTTTAATGAAATTGTTATTATATCATCACTGTTATATATTTTAATACAAACTAAATTTATTATAACAAGATTGAAAAGTAAAATCATATCTCCGGAAATAAAATGTATCATGACATCCAGATGATAGCGTTGAATAGTTTTCGATTTTGTGGACGCCATCTACATAAAACAATATAGTGTTTACGCATAATAATAAATTCAATTTTATTAACATGCCGAACTTAACATTCATATAGTTAAAAATTTTAAATAATTCTACTATGTAAAGACTTTTTGTTACACATTCAATACATTGGAAGCAAATTTTTAGAAATAAAGTCACTAATATAAACTCATTAGCTGCACATCTACAACTTTTCTTTGACATTATCAGAAGTTTATCTTTAGTTTAACAGCTAAATTAAACTGAAATCAGAAATATTTTGCTTAACTTTTTGCAAATACATGATATGTAATACTTAAGTACCTAATAGTTGTTTTTGTATTCACTGAGTTCTAATTATTATTTCTTCGACAGATAGATTTAAAGACCTTTAAACACTCTGGAAGTCAATTTTCTTTTTAAAACATTCTCAGAACACCTTTCGAATATTCTCGCATCTACATTAAAATTTAATAGCGGAAATCACTCTCTAGTTCATTAACGAAGAAGCTACATAATTTTTAAAGTGAAAGATTTTATCAAATTGTTTAAAACATGTCGTAACTGCTGATTCTATTAGATTCGACTAATTAATATCAACTACACTTTGTCACATCTAGATTCGAAGTTCACTTTTATTTTTAAACAAGAATAATTAAAAAAATAACTAATGGCGCCCTTTTTCCTTTTAGAGAACAGATGCCGAATTCAGTTTTGAAGTTAACAGCTTTTCTTTTATTTTTTATTTTTGCTTTTAAAAGCATTCAAAACATCGTCTGCGTTAATGAATTTCTCTAAATAACAGAATTCTTCGTGGAATTCTCCAGTAGCGAAGAAATTAATTACTCTCTCGAAAATACTGCCAATTAAAAACGTAATTATTCATGGAGAGAGCAAAATAAAACGGTATAAGATGTCATAGATTCATTTAAACAGCATCAAAATTTGCTGACGTACAACTAACGTGGTAAATAAAATAAGGATTTCTAATTTATGTCTTATCGAATGAATGAACATGCTGTCTACATTGTAACTGATGAAAGAATATTTATTACTGGCGATAAATTGTGAAATTTAATCTCAGCCAGAAATCGTTTGCTTAACCAAAGAACTTTACTTAATTCTGTTTCTGAGTCAAAGGTGCAAATTTTTTTAACATTTACTCATAAAAATATTTATCTAAATTTTATAAAATATAGTATATCTTAGTAAGTATAAGTGTTATTCCTTCTTCTTTTGCGTTTAATATTATGCTAACGTGAAGCTGGATTTGGACATGTTTTATTAATAATAAGGGACTGGATTTCATTTAAATTAAAGTTATTTTATTTTAAATAAAATATAGAAATCATTCCAAAAAAATTAGGCAACGCTAAGAGCGAGCGCGGTACACTACGGAGAGGTATACACTAAGTATGCATGCACTGCGTCGTATATGAGAAGGACGGAGGAGAAATAGATTTATCTCCAAACTATAAAACTAGTGTTTCTCTGGATCTATGCCACCTTCGAGTTGCAGTGGTTGTGAAATTAGTAGAATTCTTAATTGTGCGTTTATGATACATGTATTCCTGTCAGATTATAAGTAGTTTCATCAGGATCTTGTTTCTAGGCACTATTCTGTATATTCTAACGGAGAATAGTTGTTAGTTATAAATCTCCTACTTCTAACTATAAAACGAACAAATTACTTAAAAGAAAGGAAGGATATATATTAGTCACAGACAGATTATAACAGCAGTCATATATTGTTACATTTCTTGAAAATGCTATGCGATATTGGTATCCTATAAATTTCATGTATGCTTATGTTAATAAAAACAATAGAAAAATAAAAAACATTAAAAAAGAAAAAATAGAAAAATATATATAATTATATAATATATATATTCTTTTATGTGTTTTAATTTTTTTTAATTATTAGAGAATCTTTGTTGTTCAGTTCTATAGTGATTGGTTGGTTTATTGTAGTAAAATTTAGTTGATGCAATCACTGGATGCTGCTGCGTTTGGCGCGCAAAAAGGTGTATTGTTATCATTATTTTTTACTTATATATATTTTTATCAAGTTTTTCTTTTTTTAATGTTTTTTTTATTTTTCTATTGTTTGTATTTGTATTTTATTAGAATTTGCAGCATTTACACCATTCTGTATAATACAAAGAGTTTTAATTAATTTTTATTTAATTCTTAATTTTAATATCTTTTGTTAAATTTTATTTATTGTAACTCTGATGTTAATAAGAAATATTTAACACCATTAAATTAATAGTCTTTTAGATTTATTTATGATATGATCATATATAATGGAATTAACAAAGATATTAGTAATTCATTTCATAGGTAGATGATGCCACTAGATTAAGAATAAGACTGCATCATATATTCATTTATTTATTTTTCTGTACATTTCCAAAATAATATATATTATTATAAATTTAAATTCATATTTATTTTTTATCGTGTTTTATTATAGTATTAAAAACCTAATTTAGAAATAATATTTTAACTTTAAATGCAGAACTGTCTTTAGGATAATGCTCAAGTCATAACAATAATTAAGACTATTGAATTGGTATGTTTAAGTTATATACTTTCTCGTTTCTAATCTTGAAAGATTTTGGGGATTTATTCCCCTATTTTTTCGTTTTTTCAACAACTGGCTTTCGTAGAGGGTTGGCGTCACAAATCTGGATTAATGCAGCACATATCGGTTCCAAAGACTGATTGTCATTTCATTGTTGGAATTCCAATTCTGGGTTGTCTTTTTCATAGTAGCAATAGTCTATAATCAAACTATCTTTTGTATTTCATTTGTATGATTATTGATAAGGTAGTTTAATTTTAATTTTTAGATTAATATATGTATATATTGAAAATATAACAAATGTTTTGATTATTTGAAATATATATATATATATATATAGCAAATACTATCTTTAGTAGATAAAAGTCAAAACTCTAAGTTCTAAAAGTAATAACCAACTTTGAAAATTTTGCAAAAACCTTAATTTTAATCATAATCTAATTAATTTAAATCAAGTAATATAAGAAAACCATCAATTGAACATATGAAAATAATCACATTAAGTCTTAAAATAAAAGTTGCACACATAATTATAACTAATAATACTTGAAAAAGACAATCCAATTTTTTGAAATTCCAACAATTAAAGTGGCCAGCTAGAATTTGGACTAGCTCTTCAAGTTAAATAAGATTTTACAGCGTAAACCGGCCATGAAGCCTAATTGTTGGAAAAACAGAAAGGCTCATCAACCATAAATAAGAAGAAAGAAAGAGAAAGCACTAAACTTAAATAACCATTAATAATTCCAATTATTACAAATTCACCAAAAATTTAAATTTTAAGAAGAAATTTTTAACAATTAAGTATCTTAAAAAACTAAAAACTTCGATACCGATCATTACACTGAAGTAACAATGAGTGCATTACCGCAGAAATTATATATATATAAAGTTTGACATATAAAATATCATTTAGAAGGTTCATCACTGCCGATATTAAACTTCTAAGGTTCCACCTTATTTTTTCTTCTCATCCGTAGTAGGCAAGAAGCTTGGGTATCGGACTTAGTCTCTATGAACCAGGCTGCACACTGAGCTTTCTCCTGTGTCGTCCACATTTTTTTTGTCAAATCTGCGTCACCTGGAAAAAAATAACTTTATGTGCTATCTCGACACATTTTGAAAGCCGTTTGTTATTATCTAGTATAGATAAAGTCTAAAGTTGAAAAGATACTTTATGGACATCTTGTACATGTGTTCTTCTTCTTACTAATCCTTCTGATCTGAATCAGATAGGACCCATGAGATCGTTCGCCCTCGTCACCTCCAACACGAAATCCGGTCGCTTAAGCAAGTCATCATATACCAAGGCAACACAGTCAAGCAGATGTTGCGGAGTGGCCTCAATCATGTTTCACTCTGTGCAGATATTGAACTTCTCATCGCCACGAGAGAATCTGAGGGTTTTTAAGTGACCGGATGATAAGTGAGCCAAAGCTGTTTGGTCTCTCCTAACCCCCTTAAAACGTATAGCAGCACCTGCGCCTTCCCAACAATACCATGAATGAGCTGGTGGATGCCTCCAAGAAATGTTAACAAGGGCCTTTCTTCTTGAGTATAACTCAAGATGTCAAGGTTTCTACATGGGCCTGAGGCAGGGTAGTACCTTCTTTAGCAAGACTATCAGCAATATCGTTATATTTTAAATTTACATGTGATGGTATCCATTGTTGTACATGTGTGGCATTTGGGATTGTTTATTAAATATTTATTTGACGTATGCGCACTTTTATTATTCGTAACGCTCGAGTCTTAGTATGCTATTCAGGTTGATTAGACAAAAAAAATTGTATAATTTGTAGATTACTCTAGAATTGTGGGTTATTTTCGTTAACTCCGCTCAATTCTTCCCAAATATTGATATTTTATTTCCCAGCATTGCATGTGTCGCCATTATAGATATTTTAGACCATTCCAATGACCGCCTCGAGGAAGATCCAACAATGAATGGGACGAGCTTGTTCGAGGCGACCTTTGATTAGCTTAGAATAATGAAAGTTCAGTCGCAGGTAAGTGAAAACTTTTTTTAAAACGTTAGTGGGACAAAACTATTTTATTAAATATGACTAATAGGACCGGGAAACTGCATAAAAATTTAGACTTCGTAATTTTATTAGCAGTATATTATTGACTCAAACAATAAATATATAATTCTTTATGCTATCTAAAGCATTTTTCCAAGTTGAACAACAGTTTAGAAATTAGCTATTGGGCCTCTATTAGAATGGACACGCTGTATAAAGATTTCTTGTTCTTAGAAATAGTCACTTATGTATTTTGTTTTCAGGATTTTTATACAAAGAACAAAAGGTTGTCTCCCATGAATCATATAAAGGGAATAATATAATATTTATATAAAAATAAATAAATAGTGAAGATTTTCTCACACATTCGTAGGGAAATAGGGCTACTTTTTAAGAACGAGTTTACACCTTTTATTTTGAAAATCATGAATAGCGAAATATTTCATTTTTATTCTTATGCTTATTCATTTTTATGGGAAAGAAAACAGCAGGATTCTTATAAACACAGTAAGAAATTTTTGTAGCAATGATTTATGGGATTATGTTGGGCAGCCCGTAAGACAATAAAACTATGCGCTGCTGACTGTCTCCTTCGGTTTCTTCTGTAAGTAAGTAGAGATATTAAATATAAGAGTTGATATCTAGAAAAGAGAGAAATTCCGGTTTGTTTTCCTGTTTTACATCTGTAATCCGCATTTAGATATTTTTTCTGCGTATGCAGGGAATACTTTATACTAAATCGTCCGACATAAATAAAAAATGCTATAAATTTTGCATTCATTTTTAACAGAACTTGTGTTACTTTTCTTTACTTTTCATGATCATTTTCATAGTCATGCTAAAATTAAAGAAAATTTTAAAAATAATATTAGATCTACAGTGTCATTTCTACATTTTCAAACCTTCAAATGGATTCTGTTTATAGTACATCCAAATATTTAATAAAATCTTTTCTTTCAGCGGGAAAAAAAATGAGGAAAAGAACGGTCGTTTCTTGTGATCAACATTTTGCCGTAAAAATTAATGTCATTTGCCATTTCATAATATAGAAAAACCATAACTCTGGTTAATAAAGAAACTCATTAAATAATCAAACAGATATATGAGCATACAGAAATAGGTGGTAACATTGTTAGAAGGATATTTTGGAATTCCAAATATATCCCAGAAAAAGAGAACTACAAATGGAATATAAGGTATTGAAAAGTGGGGGTGGAGAAAAAGAATGTTATTAATCAAAACACTTTTCATTCAAGGCAAATAATAGCACTGGCCGTCAAAAATAATTTTGGAAAGCTTTTTAAGATTTAATAAATGATTTTGTATATTTAAGATATCTGAATTACACATGAGAACTCAGTTATTCTCTATGATATCAGGTTTGTCTTGCAAATTAATTTATCATGACTTAATTTGAAAGCACATAAATCATATAAACCAGAAATTCTAATTCGCGAAGAAATTAAATCAATAAAAATTGAGTCGATTTCGATTCGTTTTATTTTCATACAACAAGGATTATAAAACGTAAAAATCATAAAAACATTCTTACCCAGTGTATTCATAAACTGCTTAATTAATACTTCTTTAATACGGAAAGAAGGACAAATTTTTATCAGGATCTACTAGTTGTTCCTTAAAATGTTGTCAACGTCTGATATCACTCTGTTTTCTTCACTTTACTTTTTTTTGTCAGTTTACATGTTCTGTACTCTCATTCACAAGACTATAACTGGTACTGGGTGTAACCTTTTTGTTTTTCTTACAACATGCATGAATCCTTTAAATTGCTTTAAATTATCGATTAAGTCAGTCTTTGTAATTTATTTTTCCGAATAGCTGCTCAATACTTTCACACGTCTCTTTAACATAGACAGAATGAGCTACTTGTACTCTAGACAAAATGTTGCCATATGCAAAAAAACACGCGTTTCAAACTTCTTTTGGTCGAATCAAAATGAAGAGTCTTCATTCTTCTATATTATGCTATTCTCCTAAATCATTTATGAGGTTCGCTATAGAAGTACAGTACACTAAAAAATCTTTGCGATTTAAGAATATTCATTCTCTTTCTCCCGGGCCCCTGCACACCTTGTATTTAGAAGGCTCTTTTCGTTCAACCTTTAAAGTAGTTCATGTTGTTTTTCTCTTTTTAATCCGTTTTGTGACGTCACAGTTTCCGAAATCGCGAACAATCAAACGTGCATTTTAAGCGTTATGTTCTTAGTATTAATATACATAAGATGTTTTTTGTACTAAATAGATAACGTTCTACAACTTTGTGATTGACATTTCCCCCCTATTTTGTACCGTTTTCGAGATACGAACGCTAACTCCGGAGTTTGCTACCAGGTGTCTCTGTAAACAGTCTTATCGCATAGTTCGTAGACGATTAACTATACCTAAGCACTACTTGCATGACTATAGCTGCCGTCTTTTTGAAGTTAAGGGGGTGACCCTTATTTAAGTGAGAACCCAATGTAAGAATATCCTGCCCATCACTTATGGATATAACTTGTAAAGTTTTACTCTATGTTTTTTGACATTGGCGCGAGTTGTGGTCTGTCAACAGTCTTTCTCTGCATTCAAAACCATCCTTCAAGTCTCAGTCGACGACTAAGATTGTTTCGTGTACATGAAAACCAGAGCTCGACACTTCCGCTCTGTCTTAATTGTTGCTTTAACCACAACCGATAAACACATCAGAAACACCAAGATTGGAGATATGAATAAAGTAAAAAAAGACGCCAGACAAAGAAAGATAAACAACCTTATAGAAATGCAATTATTGTGAGTGACGTGGATTTCATCAAAATTTAATAGTCATGGAAGGAAGTCCGTACGGCATTGTGGAACAGAGTTATTAAGGGGGTTTGATAGGAAAGGGCCATTTTGTAGTGGAAATTGTATTTAGAATGATTTTGAGTAAATAGAACCTCAGGACGAAAGAGTTGATTTGGATGATCTGAAATGCTTTTAAAAAGATTTCGAGCCACTTTTGGTCTTCTCTCAAATCAGAGTAGATTCGCGAGTCTCTGATATACCAGGGTTTGTTTGTAATAATTAACTTTACTTTGTATTACTTGTGCTTTGTTGCGGTTAGTGTCAGCTCCCAACCCCCCAGATGGGTATATCGATGGGAAATGCTGCCATTTAAGGATATATTTCTATTTTTTAAAAATAAAGTGGTACAAAATGAACAAATTTAAATCACTTCAAATAAAATGTTTGTTTCTATTTGTAATAAAAAGTGCATAAGATCTTCAGTCAATGTTTATTACAAATACTCGATTTAAAAATATAAACTATAGGATCGAAGAAAACTGAGTCGTTTTTCTATTAAAGACAAATTGAATATGAAATAAGCGGTATTTTTTCAAAAGACTAATCGTTGTTGACTTCTGTAATTTAAAATTCAAAACAAATAATGCTCATGGACAAATTCAAATGGACATTTGCTAACATTTAAAAACTTAGCAACGATATCTAATGATATTTTGACAGTCTTAATATCAATTTATTTTACAATGATGGTTGATGATATCAAAGATTTAAAAGAACCATTGTAAAAGATCTCAGTCCCATTTGGTTTAAATGTATTTTAAGAGCTAAATGCTACAACCTTACAGAATAAATATGCATGTACATAACGACATCTTATGCTACAGAATTTTCAGTTCCAGGTACATTCTTGATGAAGACGGTTAACATTTTAATTTAAATAAACTTTTCGCATCCTCCGACAAATTGACTCGTAATCTGCTCCCCGAATTCTCCCTGATACTCCCCCTGTTGCGTCCGGCAGCACCGGGGAGAGGTCAGTGAGCTCGTTAAATCCGGATCCGTCTCAGCTGACGATGACGGAAGGCCCGTCCGGACTCTTTCGAGGCCGTTGACGAAATTCAACTATGCGAGAATGAATCTGCGGGTCAAGCGTTCCTGTTATTTAACAGCCGGAGGGGTTAATGATGACGCTTCTCTGCTGTAATCCGCGAGTCAAAGTGAAAGGTTTGTTGATTCTTAAGATGAAGGGACTGGAGTAGTGGAAATGTTGAAGTTAACGAATGTGGTAGAGTTTGTTTAATATCTGCCGTCAACTTTATTGCCTTTATGAGTCCAGGGTATTTAGCTGTGTCAAGTATGAATAAGTTTGGTTTTCGGATAGAGTTATTCTGGAAAAATTAAGTTAACGCACATATTTTGTAATCGGGTCATAGGCCAATTAATATAGTTCTATAGTTTGAAATTGGCTCAAAGGATATTTAAAGAATTGATTGGAGTTACATATAAAACATCGTTTATATACGACTCCAAATATTTTTTCTCATATTCTGTCCTAGACATATTGTTTCTGTTATTTGTTATATATGAAACCTTCAATATTATAATTTTGAATAAAACTATGCAGATTCAAATGATTGAATTTCAGCTCAATGATCCTCACCATGAGCAATGTCATTCGTACAGCAGAAACTCTCGAGTAAATTTTATGAGGGATTTTCTAAATTACCCGTAGACTGTTCAAAATATAATAAATAATTTAAAATTACATGGCTACTTAAATCCATGCTGGTACATTACGTGGCTAATTAAATTCATGTTGGTACATGATAAAATGGAACGTACTCAAGATAATTTTAATTTTGCTTTTAAGTATATCGTTCTAAATTTAAAACCTGCGTTTAATTCAATATAATATCATCCTTACGTGTACCAAAAGATTGGTAAAATATATCAAGAATATTGAGAGAATTATTGCGAAGCCTTCAAGTGTGACTTCAGGTATGAAATTATCAAGAGGGAAGAGAATTCCAGAATTAAGAAACAAAAATTATTAACAATTTGCTGCTTTTGAAACAATTATACATATTTTTAGAAGCAATTGTCTTCCTAAAAAAATCATGTGATTTAAAATTTAAAGAATTAAATAACATTTAATTTTATCAGCCAACAAATTGCATTTCTTAAATAAATATTAATTTGGAAAATATTCACTGTTGATGAAGGATTCCGAGTCTCTTTGGCTGAATTTCTCGTGTCACCTAGAACCATAAGCTGAAAAGAGATAAGAAAATAGAATATGCATGAAGACTTAAACATTTCTCTTTTAATCTCTATAATGTCTCTGAAAACTCGTTCCTTGTCTGAGAGAAATGAAACAAACTAATACAAAAAAGAAGAATGGAATATAAACAAATAATTCCTCTTTGTCCCTACTAGTCTTCCGTAAAATATTGTCGACTTAAGGAGATATTTTTTATTTCAAGAAACAGAAAATAGAAACAATAACGAAAGTCTTTCTCTATCACGAAAAGTTGCTCAACTTCTTTCATTTTCCAAATTAAAAAATTGAAAAGCAGAAAGTTTGCTTTTTCAAGCAGCTTTTTCATTCTTAAATTCGTAAAAAAGAAATCTAAATTCACCAAAAAGTCTTTTTTTTTCTTGTACTACAACAACTCATTCCTTTCCTTACAAGATTTAATAGAAATACAAATTAAGCGTGCAATTAATATTTTTAAATTCACTTACATCTTAATAGAGGAGTTTTTATACTCATTAATCCTGAGCTTACTATTGAAATATTTAGTTCTTCAAAAAGAATTCTCTTTTTTGTAAAAAATGGAACAACATTTTAAAATATTAAATCACTGAGAATATCTGGTCTATATCAAACTTGACGGTAAATTATTTTCGGTAATTCAACAGCATCTGTGGGATTTTCTTTACAAATTTGTGAGGAAAGAAAAGTTGAGGAATTATGAATAGGCTTAGTAACTGAACCTCAATTTCAAGTTAATACAAATTCACAAATTTTCACGGAAAAAATATCAAAATACTCGGCGCAATCGAAGAATTTTTCTGAATAAATTTTTATGCAAAGTTAACAGCATGAATGTAAAAGATTTAATTTATAGTAATCATAATTATTGAAAAAATCTAAGTAAGTGTCGTGTTTTTTTGTTTTGTTTCCCTTTACAAGGTAAATCTAAATTAATTTTCACATATTCTTAAACATCAGGTATTTAAACAATAATTTTATTTAATTTAAAAATGATTATAAATAATTTAGCTTTCAAAAATGATATTCCAACCGGTAACCTGCGTTCCCAAAAACGTGCAAAAAAATGGTTAAAAACATCTTAGTTAGTTTAGTCATATTAATTCCCCGTTTAGAAGCAATGACGGACCTCGTAATTTAGAACTGAGGTCGAGTAAAAATGACGACATCTGAACTGGCGGCAGCACCAGCGACAGAAAGTTTGAACCCCTACGTCAGATTCAACGTATGCCGGACCCATATACACGGCGGATATACAGTGGGATCGGGTTTCAAATATGCTTTAATTTAATTCCCCAATTTTGAAAAAAAAGACAATATTAGACTGCTTGTTTTTGCCGTTATCGATTCTTCAGTTCTGTTTACTGTTGGGAAGTTAAAACAATGATATTCTTCACCGTTCTTTTCTTCTATCCTCTAGACGAAAGGTTGAATTTAATCACGTTTTCAATTGGAAATATCTACAAGCGAGTAATTAATTTCTTCATTACTGCAAAATTCCACAAGGAATTCTACAATTTAGTGAAATTCATTAACGCAGACGATATTTTCTGTCCTTTTAATTGTAAAAAACTGTTAACTTCAACCTTGACTTTGGAATCATTTGCTTTCTAAAGCAAAGAACGGTAACATTTATTATTCTTGTAATTATGTTAAAAGTGAGCTTTAAATCTCACCGGTACAGGGTTCAATTTAGATTAATTAACGGAACTAGCAGCGTGAGACGTTTCACGTGTTTTTCACAACTTGATAATTGTTCTCGTTTAGCCGATTACGTAGCTTCTGTGCAAACGAACTCGAAATTAAATTATGTGCTTGAAATTATAAGAGATGCAATGGAACGAACGAAAAGAAACAGTTTTTCGAAACGCGGGCTTTAGGAAGATTTTGATACATGCTTTGTTCGCTTAAAAATTTTAGAATAGCTTAAAGGATATAGAAATAATTTGAAGCTAATAATTTTTTAGAAAAATCATTTGAATTATTTAAATAAAGAAATGTAAAATTTTCGCGTTCCTTTGCACATAATTATTGGGAACTGCATGGAAAGGTTTTATCACCAGGACTATTATGCTCCTCAATTTGACGAGAGATTTGCTTTAAAATTAATACCAAATAAACATTTCTTGAAATTTCTGATCATGCTGAGAAACCCAGTTTTATGTTCGTAATTAAAATAATATACTTTCTCTTATTACTTTATACAGATTTCGATAATGCGTCAATGAATAATAGTCCAAAAAACATTAAGTAAATTTTTGTTATTTTGTGTTTTGCAATTTTGTTCTCCTCACTTCATTAAATCCACTGTGAATAAATGTTTATTAAAGTGGTGTTAATCTGAAAACTTAAATTATTTTTAGTGTTTCATTTTGTAAAGAAAAATTCATAATTATTTTTAACTTCTGCATTTTACCTGTTTAAGTACAAGTGAATTATTTCAACAAGGGATATTAAAAATTAAACTTTGCGTTGAACAGAATGGCGCAAAAATGCAGTAACTTCCAATAAAATACAAAAGAAAGATACTTTAATATATACAAAAAAGAAGATGAAGAACCAGAAGAAGTAAACTAATAACGATAAACCTTTTGCGCGCAATGCAGCAGCATCCAGTAATTGCATTAACAATATTGTCATAATAAACTAACTAAGATGCAATCAAACACAAATACCATACTGCAATAAAAATTCTAACACATTAAGATTAAACAAATATAATGTAAGTAAACAAATGAGAGAGAACTCGAATGGAGAACTTTTTCAAAGTGCCATTCGCCATCGGAGTTCTAAAATGGATAAATTTTCTGTCGAGGGAACGACTTAATAGTCAAATAATATTCCCTCTGTGGCCTGAATTTATCCAATAAGTGAAATAATGCAGGAAAAAAAAACCTTTCTTAAGTAAGAAAAACTTCAGAAAGTCTTTTTTAACAAATCCAATAGGAAAAAAGAAGATAAAAATAACATTACCTTCTGCCAAATATACCATTAAAAACAACGCCATCGAATCATATCAGAAACAAAGGATTTTAAGTCTAGAAGCTGGAGCTAGGTTTGCTAGCTTCTAGACTTAAAATCCTAAGCCATGTGAATAGGTTTGGCCAGTGTGGATACGTTTTTGTAGTAGTTAAATTTCTCTTGTAACGTAACCATAATTTTAACCTAATAAAGATCACAAAAGTAAAAAGCAACTTTGGTTGATAGAATTCGGTTCATAAAGTTTGCTCTTACCCTGGGATGCTGGAGATTTCCATTTGGTTCTTCAAAATAGTTGAGATGTTTTAAAAAGACTGCTATTCTTTTTATTCGTGGGATGTCATGAAAAGGACATTAGCATCTTTGTTGCGTGTTGCGAGTTTCTTAGAAAGAGAGAAATTGAAAATTAAGTTTTTGCATTAGGTTTTCCTTTGTTCCACATGTTACCTGAACCCATAAAATACCTAAAACAATTTTATTTACTTAAAATACGATTTATATTCCAAATAGACTAATGCGGGGAAAAAGACAACCGTTATGAAATATGTGGCAACTGTCATGGCTGTACTTCCAAAGCTCATGGACATCTCTGGCGACGTACAATGATATTAAGAGGATGATGCTTATAGGCCGGATATTATCGGAAAATTGCGTGATGTGTCATGCATAAATTGTTCAGAACACTCAACAGGGCAGAGCGTTGGAAAGTGGCGTAGCTAGAGTAAGTGGTGCCCGGGGCATAATAGGATTTTTTCGCTCCTATTCGTCGTGAGTGGCTTAGCAAGTGTAGATAGTGTAGGGAACATCTATACCCTCCTTGCTCCCATCGCTAAGCCAATGGCGTTGGATTTAGAGCTGCCAAATTTGGCGCGTAGATACTTTCTTGAGTAGTAAGTGTTCACTAAGACAGGGCTTTTTAAATTTTAATTAGATTTTTAATTAATTTAAAATGATTCAAAATTTCAGTATTTTCCCTCAATAACTTCGGAGCATATTATTGAACGAAAATTATTTTCACACCACTTCAAAATTGAAAAGACTAGATTTTCAAAAACACCAATTTTATTTCCATGAAATTTTTACTTTAATTTAAATAAATCTTTCAAGATTAGTTTTAGGAACGGATGTGTTAATGAACTTCAAATAGAGTAGAATACTTTCTGATCAATTTTTTGTACAGCTATCAAGAAAATCACTAAATACAGGTCAGTTTTTAAAAATCGCAATAAAATGGGAAAATTTCAAAAATTAAAAATTGCATTCGTCAAATCATTGTGCATTTTGGTATATCGTAAACCGTTTCATTTTTTTTTTCTTACGAATTTCATACAAAGAAACATTTTATTTTTATCCCTCATTGAGGACTTTTCTCTTTCAGAAAGCAATAAAAGAAAAAATATGAAAGATAGAAAGTCAGGGAAAAAAAGCATAAGCTATTTAATATGCAAAAAATGTTGTCGTAATATTAACTTAGGCATGACTTTCAGTGTGTCTTTTCAGTTTGTAGAAGTTTATTTTGAAAATCATGATTTTTTTATTATTTCTGCACCTTAAATAAAAATATCATTTAGAAATTCATCTATATCAAGATACAAAAACCACATTTCCCGATTATTACGACAAATCGCTGCTTAGTTCTATCGGTATATGGTATTTGCTAAGCTAATATTCACAAATAAAACATAACAAATAATATTTGCAAAACACGAGAAAGAAAAATAACATTAACAAAAGGATATTTTAAAAATATCAACTTGCATTTTTGTTATTGAAGTAAATTTATTAGTCCAATGAATAACCATTGCAGTATTTTTATTTAGGAATATATAATGCAGGTTATTTTTCGAATTTACTTATCAAAACATTTTTATAATCCAATTCAGGCGTAAAATTGTGATGTCTGTTTTAAAGTTTAACTAGTCGCTCGCGCCGCACAGCTGGCGGGTTCGCGACCATCACCCATTTTGCTCGGCACTACCCTTGCCACCTCGCTGCTTCGAGGCTATCAGCCACTGCTTTTTTCACTTCAGCACGAAGATCAGTGGAACGGACCATAAAACCATAGTTGATTTAATATTCTTTGTAGACAACAGATTCCTTTCAAATTGTAGAATCTGTCAATAAACCTCATCTAGTTGTAATGTTTTGTGTAAATTTATCACGAATTTCGGCATGGAAGTCTTCAGATCCATAAATACAGAATGATTTCGCCCTAAATAAACAGTTTCCATCACCTACAATAGGTATTTTACAATATTTTTGACACGTCATTGTGATGGAACTGTTGGGATCTATATATTTAAAATAATATGGTAAAACCCTCAGAGATTCGCCAGCCCCAATCAGTAGACAGAGTTCAATAACTTTTTTTCATTTTAAAGGTTATGACGTCTAGATATGTCATCAAAGGTCGTCTGTCCTCCCCCCTCCATTTTCGAACAAAATCGGAAAAACATTTCTCTTCTGTTCATTGCCTATGGGTAAACCTTGTAGAATTTCCTCAGCAACAACCGCCCGGCGTATTTAGACAATTTTTATTTCATATGAAAGCTTATGACGTTTAGATATGTCATCAAGAGTCGCCTGTCCCCTACCACCACCCCCATTTTCGAACAAAATGGAAAAATCATATAGAGAATGTATGGTGAAGAAGCGTTTTTTTTTTTTTTTTCCTATTTCGTTGAAAAATAAGTGGGCGACAGGCGACCCATTATAACATATCTAGACGTCAAAACCTTTCAATTAAAAAAGATATTGTCGAAATCTGTCGGGTGGTTGCTGCTGGAGAACTGTCCAAAGGTTTTCCCCCATAGAGAATGTACAGTGGGAAAGAGTTTTTTCGATTTCGTTCGAAAATGGGAGGGTGAGGGGTAGGCGACCCTTGATGACATATCTAGACGTCATAAGCTTTCATATAAAACAAAAATTGTCAAAATCGGTCGGGTAATTGAGGCTGGAGGACTCTGTGAAGAATGTTTTCCATGGGGAAAAACCGTTTGACACTTCGTCAGCCTCAACCACCCGACTGATTTCGACATTTTTGTTCCATATGAAAGCTTATGACGTCTAGATATGTCATCAAAGGTCGTCTGTCCCCCCCCACACACACAAACCCCATTTTTTAACGAAATGGAAAAAAACATATAGGCCATGATGACATATCTAAACGTCATAACCTTTCAATTAAAAAAATCTCTATAAAGAATGTAGAGTGAGAAAGAGTTTTTTCGATTTTGTTCGAAAATGGGGGGTGAGGGCAGGCGACCTTGATGACATATCTAGACGTCATAACCTTTCAAATGAAAAAAAATGTCAAAATCGGTCGAGCGGTTGAGGCTGGCGGACTCGGTAAAGGCTTTTTACCAAATAAAATTTTTTAAATATAAAATGTTCATGTATTAAAGTTTAGGAATTGAAAACCCTGTATGTATATGCAGTTACCCTGCTTGTAAAGCAACAACAGATTTTATTGCTGTTAAAAAGCATCTATTTCTGAAACAGTTTTCTTTTGCCCTGTAGATAAGAAGCTAAAATTGATTACATTTTTAATTGGAAATATTCGTAAGAGAGTAATTTAGATCTTCATTACTAGAGAATTCCACACGGAATTCTTTTATATAAATTCATTAACGCAGACGATATATTTGAACAAAAATAAATAAAGAAATAAGCAGTAAAGTTCAACCTTGAATTTTGCCTTTTCTCTTTTCTTAAACGAAGAACAGCAACATCGGTTATTCTCGTAATTATTTTTCCAAGAATAAAAGTGAAATTCAAATCTCGATGGAATAAGGTTCGATTTAGATTAATTAGCTGAATCTAATAGAATTCACAATACAAAGCGATTAACATCTTTTTAACAATTTGCTAAATGTTCCCACTTAGGCGATTATTTAGCTTCTTCGTTAACGAAATAGGAATTAATTTTCGTAATTGAAATTCTAATTGATCTGAGGGCTCAGGTAAAAAAAATTTCTGAACACATGCTTGGAAAGTTTTCTAAACAATTTTGACTTGATAAACTGAATAACACAACGGCATTGATTTCATAAACTGAAAAGAAAATCATTTTAATACAAAGAAAATATAAAAATAGGAGTAAACTTCCAATATATTAACTGGAAACTAATTAATGAGAGAATATACAGGTGCCCACTCTAAATAGAGATATGTACTTATGTTAAATAGAGATATGTATTTGGAAAAATGCTTTAATTGAACTAAAGAATTATATTTTAACCCGTTCGAGTCAATAAATGTACAGTTGAGAAAATTACGAAATGTAAATTTTCATGCAGTTCCCCGGTCCTATTATTCGTATTTAGTAAAAACTCTTGACACACTAACATTCGATACAAAAAAGTTCCACTCTTCTACGACTAAAACTGACCGAGTTATGAAGCTCTGAATTTCATTATTTTAAGCCAATCAGCAGTCGAATCAAGTAAATACAGCCCCTTGATTATCTGATCTTGCTCAAGGCGGCTATTGAAATGATTTAAAACAGACAGAAATAGTCTAAAATACTGATATTCAAATCTTCGGTCCGTTCTAGCCGCAGAAGCTTGGAATCTTTTTTTGTTTCAAATGTTAGTGCATCAAGACTATTTTACTGAATACGACTAATAAGACTGGGTGACTGTATGGAAATTTAGACTTCATACTTTTTTCAGCAACAGATTCATTGACTCAGGTGACATTTAAAGCATATTTCCAGTTGTAAGTTTATGCCCATCTCTAACGGTTTAACTATTTTCTATTGGTGCCACGATTTAAAGTGGACACAATGTATGTCTTGCGCAGTTTAAGACAGCTGAACCATAAAGCGTCGAAGAAAAGTTGTTTTGTGCTGAGGATCATGGAACGAGAAAAAGAATGTCAATTTCATTGAAATAAAAGTATTCTTCTGTTTTTTAGCCTTATGGCGTCTCGTTTATTTTTCAATTCCTACTATTAGTTCACACTCTCCCTATATATATATATATATATATATATATATATATATATCTTGTTCAAATTTTCAATCGTTAACAAAATACTTTTTATTCATCCACTCAAGTTCAAATACATTTTTTAAACTTGTAGTGGATGACACTTGATGTTAATAGTTTTTTCAAATATTAATTCATTAATTAAATTGAATTAATTAACTTTATTTATTAGAACCTCGCAACTTTGCCGCCAAATCGCCAAATTTGTCGCCAAGGTCTCCAAATTTGTCGCCAAGTTTGTCGCCAAGATTAGGATCTCAGGGAAGCGACTTTATAGCTTTGTAACAATATGGAATTTCATGGTGCAATTTGCAGGAGGAAAAAAGATATGTCATTGCAGAGTGCATGGCAATATGCAGTTGGATGTGAATTGACAGGCAGAGTTGTGTTTTGCCATGAGTCTCTGACATTGGATGAATTGATTTCGTGCGTTGATTAGGAATTTTATTTAGAAAATTGCTGTTTAAATAACATAAAGATAGACAGATACATAAAGCAAGGAAACAGCATCTGAATCGTAAAAATTTTAAAATCGTAAAGTAGGAATTGATTTAATTTTTTTATATATATTACTTGCTAAGGTTCAAAAGGAACAAATTACAAAAACATGTTTCATTTAAATTGTATAATTAACACGGGATCTCAATCTTATATTAAAAATAAGTTTTATATTTTCGCGTATCAGGCGGGAAATATCAAGCGAATGAATTAAAATATAGATGTAAAAAATTGAAAACACGCAGTCCTTCTTGGAGCCATTCACTTCAAAAAACCCAGACATTTTTTGTTAAACTTTTTATTTACTCCGCCCTAAGCTTTCAGGTGAGGAGGCGGAGAGATTTTTTTTTTATTTTCGTGTTTGTTTTTTCTGTTCAAAAGCCACGGTCAGTGCTTTTACCATAAAACAATCCTTTACATTGCTTTTGAAAGGTTTGGGAATTTTCCAAGGTTTCTTATATTTCTGCTTTTGCTTCAAATCATTCTTTCCTTTCGGAGAAGGGAGGAGAAACTGAAGAGCAATAAGACGGAATTTTGGTGCCTAAACTTATTCTATTTATGTGCCTGCATGACGTATACCCTAATGTCATTTCGCAGTTCCCAGGCATTGTTGAAGATTTCTCATCTTTATACATTCATTAGAATATGTGAGCAGAAGTAAGCAAGTTGCTAGGCTTTTCGGATTAAGTCATTCTTCTTCTTTCAATTAGTAATCTAAGAAATTGACAAACGAAATTTTCGTATTGTTACGAAAATCGTCCTGTGTATGTACGGTGAAAGCAGTTCAACCAGTAAGATAATGGAGAATAACGCTTCATTCTCGAATATTCCGTAAAACAAGAAGCACAGACAGCAGGAAAAACAGAACTTACACAAATTAGCAACACGAGTAGAGAGCAAATCACTAATAAGCACGAACAATAGCGCTCAGCGTCTAACAGCTAACTCGCAATGCGAAAAAGACTCCAAAGAGATTCTTCGTGCTTCGAAGACGTTCTCCGTCGTTCAGCAGCTCCGGGAATATATAGTGTGTTCCCGACAGGATGTGACGTCGCAGAGAATCATCTAGAAAATTCTCTTTATTTTTGCTCTTAATAGAGATATCGAGAAAATTCTAGTATTTTTGCGGACCTTCATTTTGTTGCCAAATCGCCAAAATAATCGCCAAGTTCGAGGAGCATTGGCTTCCAATCCCCGATAGCTAGTAAGAACCTTTGTAAATGTTTCTTTCCAACCATAGGACTAACATGGCTGGGAAGCACAATTACAGGTTCGCCACATATTGAAGTTCTTCACACGCTTTTGATTAACTTAATTTCTTTCAAGTTTGTAAAGAAGGAATATTTTTATTGATTTTTCAATTACTTCCTAATGATCAAGCTTTTTCAAAATTTTGCCGAGTTGCCTGTTCCCGACGCAAAATTTTAATATTTTCAGAATTATGAATTAGTTTTAATTATTTTAATATTTCAATTTTTATTCAAGAAAAAATGTTTTTTTTTTACTTTGTTCTTCCAAAAGCATCTGAAGACTGTTATGCCGGAACAAAAACAATTCGTCAAAGACTGAAGATTTCATTTGTTTCTGAGCATATCATATTTTTAATGGTAAAAAATTAAAGAAGTTAAAAGAATGTAAATTTTTCTGATCGCATGAAAAATTCAATCTTTTTAGTTATATCCAACTCGATCTATGTTTTTTTAATAGTAATACAAAGAATTGTTCCATGCAAAATCATTTCGAGATTCCATAAAAGTTAAATTTAGTTATGAAATATATTTAAGACTAAAAGCAAGAAAACAATAAATATAAAAACCTTTTAAAATGCGCTTATCATAATGCTAATAATAATTTCGAAATTTAATGATGAATATTTTTGTATCAAATGTCTTAAGTTAAAAATAAATAAAACGTAAAAGCAAGAGGTATTGAAACCAGTACAGGAAAGACATTCGTCCAAAATGAATAATATACGAGAGAAAATTTCTAAACATTCATCATAGAAAGATTAAAAATTTATCAGGAATGTAGTTGAATTCCAGTTTACTTAAAGCATTTCTATGTGCAACTCATTTTTTATGATTTTTTTTGAACTCGAGATTTTTTATAAAACAATTTTCAAATATGTTATTCTTATGAAATTGTGTTTTTGAATGTAGGGAAAAGTGGGATAAGATCGGGTGACTAAGTCTCGAAGGCCTGCTGGAGCTAAACTATTCGTCGTAGAGATTGTCAAATATGGTATTCTTATGAAATTGTGTTTTTGAATGTAGGATAAGATCGGTGACTAAGTCTCGAAGGCCTGCTGGAGCTAAACTATTCGTCGTAGAGACTGTGAAATATGGTATTCTTATGAAATTGTGTTTTTGAAGGTAGAGAAATGTGGGATAAGACCGGGTGACTAAGTCTCGAAGGTCTGCTGGAGCTAAACTATTCGTCGTAGAGACTGTCAAATTTTATTGAAACATTCATTGTTTAACGGAGTACAATATATCATTTTTAAAAGTCATAGCTTCAGTACATTTTTATAAGCGATTTTTTTTTTATAGAAAAAGTCAAACCACTCGGTTTGATTTTTTAATCTTTGTGTTGACTCGGTTTGACAAACCCGGTTTTACCCCATTAGTGGGGGAAAATAGGGTGCACATGTTAATTTAATGGGAAATTAGGAAAATTGGTTTTCAATGGAAAAGTAGCACACAGACGTTTTTATTTTATATGATTAATTTAAGAATATTAGGTACAAAACTCACATGCAAGGCAGTGTCCTCTTCCTCCGCACCACTGCAGCTTTCGTGGGCCCAGCCAAGACAGTTTCTACATTAGATCCACCCTTCTCATTACTTGAAGTTCGGAAAAACATCATTACAATGAAAACAATCAACGTCTGAACTGTTTTTATCGTTTTAATTGGAAGAATCATCAACACTGTCTGGCCCGGTCTTGCGCCCCTTGGGGTACCCGGTTTTACTCCTAGTGCAGAGGTTATAAAAAACGAAACAGAACAATGTAATTATTGGACTAAATCCTAATCTTTGATAGGGTATAAATTCTTAGTTAACATATTATAAGCTGGACTAAATACTGTTTTATAACCATAATGATTATTAAATAAGAAGAGTTTAAAAACAGCAAAACATTAGAGAGTTGACATCTTAACACAAATTAACCAACACAGACTCAGTGATTTCGACAGAAACAACATGGCCGCTATAGCCATTCCTTCTTCTCGACTAGAGGAGTGTAATTCGGAATATGTCTGCTAGAGAGAACCAATAGTGCCACAATCAAGCTGCCCGGTTTTACCCCACTCTCCCCTACTTTTTTTATATTTCTTATTATTTAATGTCGCTGCCCTGCCCGATGGATCGTCTAGAAAGAATTTTGTTGAATATGAAATATAGTTGTTGCTGTATTCAAAGAAACTGGACAAACAAAGTTGTATTTCTGTTCTTGAAAACAATCGAATTTTCTTTAGTTTTGTCGCATAAAATAAAACAGTATCTGCTACCAACTATGTAAAGTGAATGGCTTATAGCTTAAACGAAATAAAGGTGAAAAAATACTGAAATATTGAGCATTTACAGTATTAATATCATGGTTTTGACCACTGAAACAATAAAATATTTCGTTTTCATCCTTCTCTTCAAAATGTGTTGTTTAGTGAAAAACCTTTAAAAGGCATGTAAATAGAGAAACAAATAGCTTAGGAATGTCTTTATTGGATTATGTGGAGTAATTCTGAGGGGAAAAAATGAAAATGGCTTTGTTTTATGTTTCCATTAGTTAGTTTTATGAGAGAGTATATCAGTGAAATAGCTTTTTATACCAAATTATGGGTTTGAATTTCTTCATATTATTAGTAATTCTCTTTTTCATGTTTTTATTATACGAAAATGGTTCTTGCGCTCTAAGAAAGCAGAGAAATATATATGTATTTTTAGTTTTTATCTAGCGGATTTATGTTTATGCTTTAGAATACTTACAAAAATTTAGATTCCCGAAAACAAATATACTTTATCGATATGCGCATGAGCAACTTTTTTCTCATAAATGTACAATGTTTTATTTAGCAAATTTAAGATAAAAAATAATCTCATTTCTTTTCCTGAATGTATTTTCATTCATTTCAATTGAAACCTCTGAGAAAGTTTGAAATGTTCTTCTTTAAACATTTATTAAGCATTTAGACGATAGTCAAAAATTATATTTTTAAAATTACTTTATAAATTCTTCGCAATACACATAATTAGAGAATACACAATTTTACATAATTTTTAGAATATACATAATTTTTTTACCATTGCCATTTATCTTCTCACAAAGAACAAGAATGTAAAATTTAGAGTGAGCATCAATTTATTCCTTTACATGATGGAGACATAAATTTAAAAATGAAGTTCACACATTGAAATTTTCTTTGTTATGTTGATTTCACATCCGATGGTATTAAAAAGAAGAGTTATATTCAATACATGCGATTTCTCTTAGGGAAAAATAAAATAGAAAATCAAAGCGCAGTATTCTTATTTTCATGGTAGTGCAGAATTTTTCTAATGAAATCCGCAGTCAAGCGCGAAATGCTTATTCGAAGTACTTTAATTCACAGAAATAGTGATCAACGGTGAAATCACGTATACTGTACGTAGGAGTTGTTTACCTTCGTAAAGATTAGTTAGTTAATCATTATGAATTTACATTTGCTGAACATCTCTTATGTAGTTTTAACGAATTTCGAGTGATAAAATATTTTATTTCGTACCTGTATTTAATTTTATTCTCTTGTGATGAAAACGCAGAGGAAATAAGCGAAAGAAAAATTTTCGAATGCATTTTTTATAACTATTTCAGTTGTAAAACTATTTTAGTCGACTCCGATTAATAATTCCAATTAAAATTCTTGATACAAATGAACATGTGTTCTATTGTTTGTACTCATCCAGTTATATTCCTGAAAGGTAAATAATAGCTGAATATAAACGTATTTATTTTTATTTATTCATTTATTTTGCTCATTTTTAGGAAAATTTTATTGCGAACATTTCTTTGACACGAATGGGTTTTTTTCTTCTTTCCATCAGCAGAAAGGTCTCTTTCTGCTGATGACACATCTAAGGGTCTGTTAAAAGAAAGAAAAGGGTCTGCATATGGGTCTGCTAAAAGAAAGCAGACCCTTTGCGGCGCAGTGTGCCAGCAGATGACATATCTAATTTAACTCGCTTTTCAGCAGTTAAATTCAACTATAAATGGAAAATAATAGGTTTCGGATAGGGCTAATAGTACTCCTTTTAGAATGTATATAGCAGCCTTATGAAATTTCGTTTCGGAATAGGAATTATTAGAGATAAAGTTTGGGAAAATTCCTTAACTCAGAGATCAAAAAAATTTTCAGTTCTGGACGTTTACAATTTTAGCAAGTTAACTCGAAAATTTTCCTCCAAAGTTCTTGAAGTTTTAATTTATGATTTTCTGTAAGATTCAACAATATTTTTTGGGTGTATGAAGGTGGCTGTATCTAAGGGTTTCTCATATGAGGGGCTGACCCCAAAGGGAGACGATCCCCCTCCCCGGAATGAAGTAAGTTTTTTTTTAATTTTTGAATATTCTGTGTCTAGACAATAAACTAAACCCATTCATGATGTTTTCTCATCCTGTTTCAAAAAATTTAATCCTTGCGCCGCAAAGGGTTCATACGCTAAAAAATTAGAGAATTAAATAATAAATAATAAATTAACACGTCAAATGTGTCATTTATTGTTCGAATATTGTTAAACAAGTTTTAACAGTAGTGCAATGCAGAGCAAATTCCAAATTTTCGTTGCGATATTTTATTACTACATTTTAAATCAAATTGCCAAGTTTCATTTTTGTTTATTTTTATCCGTTCAAGACCAGTTTTTGATACATTTTATTTTTCTTCGCTTTTCATTTCGATATTGGTTTAGAATTTTCTTTTGCTTTTCGAAGTGAATTTATTTGTTTTTCTTTCTTCAGATTTTCCCCTCAATTTTCCAATTTAATAATTTATTTACAGCTTTATTTATTCATTTTCATTCACATGTTTATTTACTTTATTTCGTATTTTAAGAACATTTTGAAACAATTCAGGATGTTTAGGAAGTTGCGCTAGTTGGTTAAAATATGCTAAACATTTAATGAGGTAAATTCTCGCTACTGCGTAGTTACATGGTAAAAGTCACCGTGCATGTCATCTAACTGTCAAGCTGCTCTGTGGTATCGCGCCCTCTTCCCTCTTGCAAGAACATGGAATTTTAAAATCGGCGCGAAGTTCTTGACATTCCTCAAGCGACAGTATATAAAAAGATTCCATAAAAAACAAATTACAACCAGTTTTCCGAACTGTGTTTCTTACCAGTGTGACAGTTATAAATGAAAGTTTCATTCTTCAATCGATATTATTTTTAATTTATATAATAAACATTAAATTTTAATCGTAAAATTCAGTATCTTTTTTATGTTTCCATGATTCTATATATATGCTTTGGAATGTTTCTTCGCTAACGTAAACTTATATGTAATTTTAAAAAGGATGCAAACTTTTTCTTGCGCCACTCTTTGATTCCTTTCCGTGATCTTTGCTGTAGCGGATTTTTTCAATATGAGGCCACAGACACCAAACTACTTTGATGCCCCTCCCCCACCCAATGTCTTAAATTCCATGTCGGCTTAGCAGTGGGGTGATGTGGAATAGATTTTGAGGCCCTTCAGGGTCTTGAGGCACGAGGCGAGCGGATCTGACACCTGAGCGAAAAACCGCCACTGAACCTTTGTTGTAGGGCTTCAGTGTCATTAAGTTCGGAGGTGTCCTCGGCAGACCTCCATAAAATCAAAACATTTGCGTTTGACACAATGACTGAATTGCCAGGCCAGATCAAAGTTTCTATGCTAAGTCTATGGAAGGAAACAACGCCTTCTCCTGACAATTAATGAGAAAAGCGTTGTTAAGCGACGTTCTTATAAAGCCAAAAGCGTAGCTGAGTAGAATAAAGCGTTGCTAAGCAACGTCTATATCAATTTTACATAAATAAATAAAAAATAATTCTCCAGATTAAAAATGCTTACCAATTTGACTGTTTTTGTGTTTCCAAAACTTGAAAGACCAGATCATTTGAAATTATCCAATTCTGTTGAATTGGAGTTCTTACTTTCATGATATCAATTCTGTTACCAATTTTCACGCCAAACAAATAGGCGGATATAAAATAAAAACAATCTTAGATTAATTGATGTTCGCATTGGAGCTAAAGGTTCCGAGAGTTGACCGAATGACAGCCGTTTTTGAATCAACTTATGGAAAAAAACTTCAGAACGTCATATTGTTTAAAACTGGGAACCTGGTTAAATGCGGGTATTATCCGTTACCATTTCACTTTGCGATCCGTTGGTTAACCCGCTTCTATTTCTTTGTGTCACCCATGGATGGGGAAGCTACTGATCTTAAATTGAACATAATTTTAACAGCACGGAGCAGTACTACCCGATTTCTGTCTCACCAGTGTCACTTGGTGATTCTTCATGCGAGTGGTAATCTTTTCGAGCAGTATGTTGCCGATGCTTCCGTAAAAGCTGAACCTTATCATTTAAACTTTAAATATTTGTAACCGTTTTATTAATCTTTTTATGTAAGCATAGCAATGTAGTTTTTATAAAAATTGCAAAGATGTTTCATTTAATAAGTAGTGACTAAAATAGCATCACATAAGTTAGTTTATTACGGAAGATATTTTTCTACAGTATGCAGTGATTTCCCAGATTATTTTGCCCTAATATTTATTTGATATAAAAAAAATTAGAGATTTATATTATCCCGGGGAAATGACACGAGGGACTTCAAGTTTG
Organism: Araneus ventricosus; assembly: GCA_013235015.1. NCBI lineage: Eukaryota > Metazoa > Arthropoda > Arachnida > Araneae > Araneidae > Araneus > Araneus ventricosus. The sequence continues at coordinate 100,359 of BGPR01004004.1, forward strand.
ATAGTGGTTAAGATGATTCTCTTAAATAGAAGCTGCGATGGGATCTTTTCAAATTTCTTCACGTGGTGAATATCACTACGCGTGTGATCTGACATTTGATGACACGTTATCTTACTCTGTGCTGTCATGACACATCTTCTTCCTCCTGAAAAATGTGGAATGGATTCCAGAATAAAATTGTTGAGAAGCGATTCGCGCGTATCAGGCAAACTTAAAACGTACCCACTTCTTACATCTTTCATGTGATATGAAGCAAAATACAGAGGATTGCTCAATACAGCGAGTTATAATCTACATGCTTTTATTTAACTTGACTTGTTTCATGCATGTTGGGATGGAATTTTGTAATCGATTTCACACTCACTTCCTAATATGCTAGATTTCTGTGTTCTTGATGACAATGCAAAATTTATAACTTTTCAAAAATTAATTTTCAGTTATATTTTTAATTAATTTAAAGTTTCGATTTCAATCAAGATCAGATTAGCTGTTCTGACAGAACAAAGAAAAAACATTCATCAAAGACTAAAGATTTCCCCTTCTGCCGAACAGATCATATCTTAAAATTAGAAATTAAGAATATTATAAACTGGTATGAAATAAAAAGATAGATTTAGAACATTTATTCTTAGAAATTAAGAAAAGGAAATAACTGATGGAATTCTTCGACGAAAAAAGAAATTACTATATTCCATGATCATTGTGAATTTCGAAATATACAAAAGACTTAAAATTAGGAAATAATAACTATACAAATATTTTTTAAAAATACACTTCCGTTAGAGCAATAAAACGTAGGAAATAAATTTAATCAAAATTCTGGTGGCCGAAACAAAAAATGTTGAAGCATGAGATGCTAAGAACAATACAACAAGGAAATTAAGCTCGGTGAATATCATAAGAAAGAAAATTCCTAAGCATTAATCAAAAATGAAAATATGTGATGAATGGGATTAAAATTTTAATTAGAGTATTTCTATAAACGCCTCATTGTTTTACGATTTTTGTTTTGAGCTCCAAATTTTTGATAAAACGATCTATTTTCTGTTTTTAGCACACTGATACTGTTCTCTAAAAAAGATCTTTACATTTATTTTTTACCTAGATTCTCTCTGGATAATTTCTAAAAGAATGAATCTAGAGGATTCGCAGACGCTTAAAGTTTGTCTGAAACTCTTCCATCACTCTCAGTCTAAGACTTTTAATCCCATTCTAAGATCTCGTTTTACTTTTAGATTCATTGGTAAGGAAATAGAAAAGATAAAGCAAATGGAAAAGAGAAATTCCAAAATCAGCGAAAGCTTCTCTGATCTATCTTCTTCATATCACACTTTTCATTAAATAACCCCTTTTTGTTTCTCCTTTAGGATGAGAATTTTAGTTTTGTTTTCTTATTATTTTATCTGATAAACTTATCAAAATTCACGGTCAATAGTTTTATTATAAAATATCCTTCTCAAAGGTTCCTCCGTTTCTCGTTTTTTCTTCAAGTAATTATTTCCTTTCGGAAACGGGGTAGCCGTAGTCAAAATCAACTTTGGATGATTGAATTTCGAACCCTGAAGGCATGCGTCTGTGCGATATTTGCTCTGATGATATCCGCAGTTGCTCGGGCGATGTTGAAAATTTCCCATTGTTTCATCCGGATATTCTCGAAGAAGTCAATGGGTTGTTAGGCTTTTCAGAGAAGAACGTTTGTGTTTTCAACTCGAGTTGTTTACAACAGGAAAAAATAGCGAAACGAGGATTTCTTATTGAAATTCAGTTTGTTACATTGGATGTATTTCTTATTACGTATTGGATAGTAAGAGAATCTTATTCCAGCGATGTTTTATTTTTGTTGATCGAATCAAAAAGGGTAAAATAGAAGGAATAAAAGCGATAATTTTTAATAATTAATCTAATTATACTTTTTAAAGAATTTTCAGTTGTGTGTCTCAGTGCTTCAAACTTTATATTATACTAACTTATATAACCAGCGTTACTCGAGGTAGAAATATTTTCAAGTCTAAGTACTTATAACACTTTAAACTTAACTAAACGGTTTCTCACTTTCGGTGATTTTCTTTTACCCTCTTCTGTATCTCTGACCCCTCGGCCAGCAGCTAAACTAACCTCTTCTTTTGCCTCTGTACTTTGCACCACTTCACACGAGTCTGACAGTCCTTGGAATTCCATCTTCCCATCCCCATCATTGCTACGGAGACAACAGAATTACTTCATATTATGCTTTTTATGGCTCCTCATTCTCTTCTTTTTGGCGTTTGTGTGCCTGATCCGAAGCACTATTCCTTCATTTTCTCCCTAGGTCTTCTCCCTTCAGTAAGAACGGGACTCGGTTAACCTTTAATGACTTTAAATACTGACAGTGGCGTACCAAGGGTAAATGGCTCTCGGGTCATACTTTGATTTTTCTCCTCCCCCCAATTCATCATAAGAGACCTAACTTGCGTAAGCGGCGCTCTGGACATGGTATTTTTCGACTCCTTATTGTATATGACTTTAAAAAGTGACACAAACATATTAACGTTTTGTCAATATGGTCAGTGGCGCATTGTGGGCAAGTGGTGCCCAGGGAATATGATTTTCTTCACCCCAGTCGTCATTTGCTTAGCAAAAGCAAATGGCCATCGGGACTTGGTATTATTTTTATGACCCCTAATCATAATTTGCTTTAAAAACTGGCAAAAGCAGTAATGTTTTGTCTCTATCTTTTGTTGTAATGTTTGTCTAAAACTGGCATCTATACTTCCCTTACTCGCCGGTCGCTACTCCGATGATTATGATCATTCAAAAGTTTGTGAAATTTAAACGAAACATCGCGTAGTAACTAAGCTAACGTCATTGGATATTTGAGGACATATTAAAAGCTACGAAATAGAAACGGAAGTGCACGCTACGAAATATAACAGCGGAAGTAAGAAATCTGCATTGAAGTCAATGACCAAAGAAAACAATATTTTCTTAACTTTAACAGTGGTAAAAACACGTGATTCGATGAAATAAAAAAATTGATTTTATAACCATAGAAAACATTGTTACAAATTGCGTTTAAAATGAATTTTGAAGCGTTAATTACAGTTAGAGAAAAAATAGTACAACAATTAAATTAATATCATAAAAAAGATCATTGTTTGCTCTTTAAGGTTGTGTAAAAATAATTTTCGCACGATAAGTATTTCAGAAGTTATTGGCGGAAAACGTCTAAAAATAGCTTCATTTTCGTTATTTAATTAAATAAATAAAAATCTAATACGAATTTTAAAATAATTTTTACGGCGTTAGCTCCCTCTTGTGCTAATCCATCACTGTGCCGAATTTGGTCGCCGTAAGTTCAACGGTGTGGGCGTGCATAAAGAACAAAAAAACGAACACACAAACAAACAAACACTTACTTTCCTCTTATATATATATATATATATATACAGAGAGAGAGAGATTTATTGTTTTCATATTCGTCAGTTGTTACAGAATTTTATTATCATATTTTCATATTCTATTTTATCTATACTCACAGAAGGAAGTATTTGTGGGAATTTCTGCGATATCCAGAAGAATCTATTGCACTAACAGCTATGAAATTTGACACATAGGTAGTCGTGACGGTGACTCAATGCACCTCTAGCAATTTAATGCAGAAATTTTGTTATTTCACGTTTTGTGTTGTTTTGAGTCATTTTTCACATGTATTTATTTGCCCGTACTATCGTTTCTGATTATCATAGAAAAAAGTTCAATGCAACATCGAATAGAACAAACAGTTTCCTTTCAAATGAAATTTGATTTGAGCATCTAACATAATTTGCAAAATTCTGAGAATTTTTTTAATTTAATTATTTTTCTAGAAATTTTTTAAAAATTAAAATTAAATCGTTTTCAAATTTTTGGTGGTAATAACTGGAACATGTTCCTAAGTGTTTCCAACTCACACATTCAAAGTAAGAATAAAATGAGTATCATGTTAAATTTTGAAGCTAGAAATTCGTGATCAGATATTTGAACTAAAGAAAAAAGGAATATTTTCCACAGGGTCTTTAAATACTGATTCAGATAATTTCCCAAATTATAAGAAAAAATAACTACAAAAAGAAAGATCATCGTAAATTTTGAAATTTATAGATCCTAACATATTACACGATACATTTTCTACGGAGTCGCTTTTCAAAAGAACATTAACGAAAGGTTTCTCGATTCTATAACAGAACACCATGGAATACCGTAAAAAAAGTGTCCATTTTTCCATCCAAGTTTCCATATTTTGACCCTTGTTTCATGCATTTTCTACACTTCCAACTGCCTGAAAATGTGTTCCAGATTTAACAGAAATAACTCTTGGGAACTCCGTATTAGGAAGAATGTATGAGTAATATAATGTTTATAGAAAGACTCTTTAACATTCCAGCCGGCGCGCTTACGCAAATTTTACGACATATCGTGCATCGTATTACATATATATATCGCGTTATTTTACCAAAATAAATGCAAATTTTATTTATGCTATCTGTATTTATTAACCTAATAGTAAACAAAGATTTTATAAATAAAATTGCACTTAAATATATAAAATAACGATATAAATATGTAATACGATGCACAATTCAAGTATCTCTTGTAAACGCGCGCCCGCTGGAAGGTTAAAAAGGAATATCGTCTATTTTCGGAACATTTTGATTCCTATATTAATTTTTCATACTAGAAAACCCAAATTTAGCCTCTTAACTGAATAATTTTCTTTTCTGTCTAATAAGATTATCTCTTCTAGTTTGGAACGTGGCTGTCGTTTTCATTCATCTCAGAAAGCATAGAATATTTGAGATGTTTATGAATCCTGCGTAATTTTTGTGTAAAATTATAAAGCTAATTAATGATCAAATTTTCGTTTGAAGACTAAAAATGCGATCATTCGATGCACGAATATTCTCGGGCTTATAAGTTAAGCGGCTAAGTTAAGAAAAAGATTTAAAACTGTAGATAAAAAGACTATTCGAATAAAATTAGACGTTTTCAAATGCGAATGAATCGCTCCACCAACTGACACAGTTTCTCAATTTCAATTTCTAACACAAAAAAGAGAAAGAAAAAACTACTGAGAAATGAGGAGTTCGTGTTCTGAAAGAAGCTTTCGCTATTGTTTTTCGTTTCTTTTCGTTGAAATAAAAAATGTCTCTTAAAGGCGCTGACATCTTGCGGAAGTTTGGAAAGGACTTAACGGAGTTTTATTTATTTTCTTCTTTTCCTTCTGACGTTTCTCAAGCGTGGGAATACTTTGCAGTGAGATTATAGATTTTAAAAGATTAATGTCTTATGTTTTCATATACACTCGATCTGTTTATCTTTTTCTACTGATGGTCCTTTGGGCTAATTGAAAATATCGTCTGAAAGTTGAAGTCAAAGTCGCTCCGAATCCTTTTACTAGCAGCAATTATTTTCCAAAGATATATAAAATGACCCTTTAAAGGAACTACTTTTTTATGGATTAGGAAAGTTAACTTTTTGATTTTTGTAATGGATGATAGGGTGCTGAAGAAATGTTTAAAGAAGAGATTGAAATAAGTGTGATTAATTTCACGTGGAAGCGTCAACAGAAATGAAAAATGGACATATTTATTTATACTTATAAAAGGAGGTGTTTATGTGTCTGCAGTATCTAGACGCAGTTACAGCACGGCACACGGGTAGTTTATAATGGTGACTCAATACTCCTAGAACACCGAATTTAAAAATTTAATGTAGAACATTTTATTAAATAATAAGAGTTGTTGTATTATGTGATTTTTCGCATACATTTGTCCGTAGTATTGTTCCTGATGATAGTAGTTAAAAATTCGAAGCACGATCGGATAGAACAAATAATTGCCTTTCTAATGAAAACGTATTTCGAACTTGTAACTGAATTTTGAGAAATTTTCAAAAAATTGTTTTCGAAACTAATTTCGTAATCTAGTGAAAAGTTCTATAGGTAATAATTGGAACTTTTCTATCTAATTTAAAGAAGAACGATCAGAATACCTTTTTTCATTGAGTTCCAGTTAACTGTTTTCTCTGTTGAGTTTAAATATTATGAAACGGGGGAAAACATCCCTTCTTCGTTGGTTTAGTGTGTTGCATGTCTTTCTGATCTCAATTTGGCAAGGTGAGAGTAATTTTCGAAAAAGCGTGAAAATTATTTTTACACAATTTAAATTCTAAGAGCATCGTTTGCAGTAAACTTTCTAATATCAGTTTTCTTTTCTCTATTTATTTATTGGATATGTCTTCATTTTCAGACATTTGTTTCGATTTTTATCGTCTTCAGTTTTCAACCTTGTGGAGTTTTTGAGTTATAATGTTCTCATACACATCGAGAGACAAACAGATCATCTACACCACTCTGATCTACAGACCAAAATTTGAAACAGAAGATCTTTTGAAAGGATAACAGAAGAAAATTTGAAAAGAAGGGATGGAGCTCCGCCTTCCTTTCACTCCACTGGACAACCGGACTCCCGGGCGACCAACGACTAAACTTCTATGTCCCCAATGGTAAATTCCGACCGTGGGATGGTTCCTGAGTTTCATAATCACAGGAGCCATGCAGGTGTGACATGAAAGAGCACCGCTAATCTCCTTATAGCCGACCAAATGCACTCTTTGACAGATATTTATTCCTGTGCCTTGTGGTCGCTCTCCACTTGCAGCTATTACCTTCGCGAATGTCTTCTTGATGACCACCAGGTGTTGCTGTTTTGCGGCTGAAGTGAAAGGTACTCGACTCTTTTCTCGTGGGAAAATGTCCTCGCGGAAAGGGAAAACATCACACGGCAGACAGAAAGACAGGTTTTATGGAGTATGCCCAAAATTTGATCAGTTTTAGTAAAAAGACATCAAACTTCTTTCGTCATGTTCTTTCCATTTATGTTTTATCGTGTTGACAGACAGACAGGCATACTTCCAAGAATTGGGTTTTTTTAGGCTCAAGGGGCAGGGGTGGCATCAGTGGGGTATCCAGGATGCTTTGCCCCCTCCATCGGGGCCTGGGCTATTCAACTAGTAGATAAATATCGATCTTTCGGAAATTTGACACGGTCGTCATTACGTCCTTTCCCTTGTATAGCTAGCTGGTCGGGCAGACTCAAACGCCACTCCTATCAAGAAGGTCTAAAACGTGGTTATTCATCAAAATCTCTATGTCATTTTTTTATTTATTCATTTATTTATTTATTTGACGGTTACACAATTCTTCGCTTTTGTACAAACGAGAAAGGAAATGGCCCACAGAAAATAAAATTGATTTACGTAATGAAATAATAAGGTAATAAGCAAACGATATTTTATAAAATATCATTTAAATAATAAAACATACGTTTTCAATTACATTACCAGATAGTAACTAAAAAGAATGATTTTGTGATGGTATGATTAGCATTATTTATTCCTAGAGACGCACAATCTTTAATTTTCCTCATTCTTTAAAATCCTTTCCATTAAACATGAATTGGATCAATAATATAACAAAGCGAATTAACTTCCAGACGCAACTTTCAAAAATAACTTCTGTTAAAGCGAAACTGTCCATGATTTTGGAAAAAGGACACAATAAACAAACCCAACTAGTTGCTCTACTAACTGCTCCACACACATGCAAGTGTCTTGTCATTATTGAATTACCCCCGACCTTGGATAGGAAACTGGCTTTATTTCCCCAACACATTAGTGGAATTAGCGCTCTTCAGGGGAATAAAGTGGTGTTTGTGCAAAGACAACAAAGAACTTATTACACTTCTGATTAGCTTTATCAGGGAATTAAGAGTTTGGTGTCAACCGGAACTCTTTCTGAGCTCATAATTAAAAGAAATGGCGCACTGAGTGGCTGGTAATCCGCTAGAAATGCCTTTGTTTTTTCTCATAGGACAACATGATTTGTTTTGATTGTTTTTCTCGAGAAGAATGATTGTTTAATCAAAAAAAATGGGATAAAATAGATCTAACCTAGACTACTTAAGTAGAATAGTTACGTACTGCGATATATCAGAATGAGTTCACCCTTTTAGAAATTTTGACACGATAATGTTTATGTGCGGGATAGTAGATGGCGACATGCAATGTGCAAAATGCTCTACAGGACAGACTGTTGGACCTAGAAATACCGAATCTTGTACGTAGTTACTTCTTGGGTGAAAGTAACAATAGTTACTCACCTGGGAAAAAATATTTCAAAATTTTAATTAGATTTTTAACTAAAAATCAAACGCAATTTTAACGCTTTTCCTGAGTAACTTCAAAGCGTATTACTGCCCAAAAATAATTTTTTAAATCAATTGAAAATTTTAAAAATTAACTTTCCGCCGATGCTTATTTTATAACCGTACACTTTTTCCGTCTAATTTTAATAAATTTTTAAAAATCTTTTAAAATATATTTTACAACAACTCTTTTCATTGTTTTAGTTACTGCTCAAGGCGATATTAAATACGTTTTTTGTGTGTGCACTTTATCGCTGCTACAGTTTAGAGTAAATTTTTAAAAATATTGTAAACACAGACGATTCAATCCTAAAACGCTATCATGCTACGATGTTTCGGACTAGAGATTGATAAGACCGAAAAACTGACCGAGTTATGGAGCTTTGAATATCACTATATTAGACCATGTCAATGGCCGCCTCGGAAAATATCAACCAATCAATGAGAGGAGCTTGCTCGAGGCAGCCATTAATATGCTTAAAATAACGGAATTCAAAGCTCAAACGCAAGAGTGCCGGGAAGCTCTTTGTTGCATTTCTCGAAGAAGAGCGTCTCGTCACGCTCCCCTTTCCTTCTGCCAGATACGGTAAGCGTGCCGGTACGCTCTTACTTCTGCATAATATATGTTTTTTTTTAAAAAAAAAGGAAGGGGGTCCTGATTAAAAGTTACTGGAAAATAGCCGGTTATTGCAAAATATAACCAATATGGACGAGGCGGAGAACGTGTTATGTTTACGATTTGTAACTCCAAGAAATGCAAATTATTTAATTGGAGAAGATATGCTTGTTCGAATTAGCAGATTTTCTAGATCATCAGCAACTTCTAGAAAATCTTGGAGATACAAATCGTAAACTGTTAATGTGCAAATACATAATTTAAGAAAACGCGTTATTATGTGTTAAAGAAACAGCAATAGTCATCATCTTATGAAATAGGAATACATGAAAGTGGCAAAGTCTGCAAATTAAAGACGCATGAACAGAAGCAATGATGATCAATGAATGCTAAAATAAGAGCTGAAAAATATACAGTATACGGTGTGTTGCGATTTCTGGATCTTACGTCAAATGATATGTGCAGATATGATGGTAAATCAGTTTTCAGACAAGTTAAAAAAATTGATAAAAATAAATCGAAGCTATGACATACTGTATTTGATTTGATTGGGATTTTCAGCAACAAAGGCTCTTATCCCCTATTCATTCCAAAGTTCTTTTCAATCCGTAATCAAAAAAGAAATAAAAATTGCCATCAAAAGACGGTCTAAAATTATTGCCGATCTAATTCGGTCAAGAGAAAAAAAATGGCACCCTCCTAGAAAGGCTTATTCTTCAGAATATTCTTTTTCAGACATACTGTACAAGAGAATTTTTCATTCTTACGAATAACTAGAATACGAAATGTATGCCATTTAACTCCAATTGATTTCTAAATCTGCGATTTCAATCCTTATCAAAATAAAACGAAATATTTCCTTGCTGAGTACAATGTTTCCTTTGTATCCAACTAATGTGCTAAAAGAATTTCAAAGCAACCGTAATAGGACAAAATAACGAAGTTTTATCGAAGTTATTCGGTATTACTTTTATCTGTTTATTTTAGGAATGTTAACATGGATGCATCAAAGGAAATTCTCGTTTGAAGTATAAAAGTAAATGAAGAAAGGCGAGATTTTACTGCAAACGAATATTTTGCTAAAAATATCTTCACGACTTTTCGATATTTGAAAGATATTTTCTGCTAATTTTAATTTAAAGTTTCGTGAAAATTCAGTATGCCAATTTATTCGTCTTGTTAGCTTTTAGATTGAAAACTTGGAAGGCATGAATGTTGAAATATTTATCATCGTTCTAAGAATTCAAAGAAACCTCATAAAATAGATTTTAAAATACTTTCTTGAAATCTAAACAAATAGTTCTCTGAAATAAAGTTCTTTAAAATGCCTTTTTACATAATGTATGTCGGAGGTAAAGGGCACCATGTCACAAAAGTGAAGTTTTACAGGATAGCAGTTTGATGTTTCTTTTCTTCTAAACAAAATGTAACATGGTACCTTTTATAAAGTGGATATTTCTGTTAATTAATGAAATAGGATTTAGTGCCCTATAACTCTGCATGGACGAAATTTCTGTTTTGTTTATTTTGGGTTCACAGAACTTACCCAAGATGCACTTCCTTTTTCAAGTAACCCTACAATTTAAGAAATCGACAAATCCATCTGGATACTGTTTAAAAATTTAACCGCCAGTGATTATCTAAATCATTTGGTTAAACACTTAACCGCCAGT
>BGPR01004005.1:0-40219 GCA_013235015.1 Araneus ventricosus
GAACCTAAAAAGGAGATACATCTACCGTTCTAACTGTTAAAATAAATGTTCCTGTTGAAGTCGCAGCTAATGTGATGGAACTCGAAACTGTACAGGTAAAACTTGGGCCTCGAACAATGACATGAATTATAGATTCTGGAGCGCACATTTCAGTGATCCGTGAAGATTTCACCTCAGGAATAAAATATGAGGGAGAAGATTATATCGAGATTTCTTCTGCATTCGGGGAGAGGGAAACTACACCACTGCGAATTTTTGAAATGAATATTGACGACGGAGGACATGGACCGATGCCAGTGACATGCGCAGTTTCAAAGAGGTTGGTGAGTGACTTACTGCTAAGTGCCGCCGCTTACGAAGCTTTGAAGGAAAATATACAGATGCATAAATTCGATTCGAAGCTAGATTGCAGTGATTGCTACGACACAGTGAAGGAGGAATTGGAAGTTCCTTCTATGGATATAGAAGCTTCTATCGAACTGATCTCAACAGAGTCTGATCGGGATGACTCAACTCAAGTTGTCGAGGAGACCAGAACCTCATTCATTGAGTCACAAATGTCGACCCCCACTTTATCGGATGCTTGGGAGATGGCTAGGATGGGAGGAAACGCATATGCGATTAAGGATGGAGTTCTGACACATACAGAATATATATGCGGAGGAAAGGTGAAGCAGGTAGTATTGCCGAAATGCAAGAGAGATGAAGTTCTTAGGGTCGCTCATGAGATCCCTTTGGCTGGACACCTAGGCGAGCAGAAGACAAAGCAAAGGATAAAATAATCTGGCCTTTCTTCTGGTCAGAAATAAGAAAGACGTTAGAGAATTTTTCCAAACTTGCAAACCGCAATCATGGAGTGATCACCTTCTTCACTCAGACAGTGTTTTTCGTAAATGGAGAGAGGTTGGTCTTACGGTTAACTTAGAAAAGTGTGCCTTTGGACAAAATCAAGTGAAATTCCTAGGCATATAGTTGGATCCGGTCAGCATTCACCTGATCCTCAAAAGGCCGACGTCTTGAGACCTATCTAGGCCATCAACAAAGAAAGAGCTGAGAAGCTTCCTAGGACTTGCGAGCTACTATAGTGATTATATCCCGAATTTTTCAGAAATTGTTTTGCCTCTAATCTATCTCACCAAAATAAAGACATCAAATGTCCTTTCATGGTGAATTGAGGCGGAAGAAGCTTTTGTAAAAGTCAAAGATGAACTCATCAGAATGCCAACTTTACATACCCCAGATATTAGTCGTCCGTTTTGGTTGTACACTGATGCATCAGCAACCGCAGTCGGAGCGTGTTTGGCACAGCATGACGATGTCAGAAGGGAATTGCCTATTGCATTCTTTAGTAAGAAACTCACCCCGACCCAGATGAAGTGGTCAACTATTGAAAGAGAAGCCTTCTGTGTCTTAGAGGCATTAAAGAAATTTGATACCTGGGTATTTGGAGGTAAAATTCAGGTTGTTTCGGATCATAATCCCTTAACTTATTTAACTAATAGTGCCTCTCATGGAGCAAAACTATCAAGATGGGCACTTACACTGCAGCGATATAACCTAACTATATCGTATCGGAGGGGTATCCAGCATGGAAATGCAGATGCCTTATCCAGATTAGCGATAGACTCTATAAACTAATGCTAATGTATGTTAAGTAATATATTATAGTTGAGATCTTTTTTTTTGGTATGCATAATGCGATTTTGTATATGTGCATATAGACTCATTGAGAAAGTGTTTTTAAATTCAACCGTTTTAGCTATAAATGTTATTTCTGTATAAATTCCTTTAAAGTATAATTTTTTAGTTATTTTTATAACGTATTAAGTGTTTGTGAAGTTTATTATAGTGATTAAGTTAAGTTCATTTGAATGCCTTCGTCATTATAATATGGGAGAGAGTCGCGGTTTTTTTTGGGAGCTCTTGCCTGTGCTATACTTGATAACTATTGTGTATGTTGTTCTCTTTTTGTTTTTTAAGTCTCATTTCAGGTAGCTACATCGTCCCTAAGGCGACGGATTCGCTTCTTTAAGGGGGACGTGCAAGGATTCGAATCATTTACCATTGTGCCACCGAAACGTCTATGAATTTGAACCTATTATTTGTAAATGGTTTTTGTGGCAACATGTTGTAATTCCATACTATTTAAAGTTTTTTTGATAATAAAATTTCGGTAGATACATTAATGGCGTTGGTAATTGTTGTGTTTTGGCAGTCCTTATTTAGTTGTTATATTCTATTGGTGAATTAGGTCCTTTTAGAGTAAGAGGAAACATAACGCGGGGTTAAGGAAACCTGACTGAAGTGTTCCGAATTTATGATTTCATTAAAAATTATGAACTATATATATATATATCAGGCTTTAAAAAAGTGAAAGGCAGTCCATTTTCATCAAGGAAGAGACGATATTTGTTTAAATCTTCTTTTATTTAGGCATCAGGCGTTATTTCTCATAAGTAAAGTATTTAATTTGTTTGCAGCTCCATGACCAGAATTTAGAAGTTTACGCCCGAGCGGCGCGTTGTTGTTGAAAGCTTACATGCTGGCGTGAAAAAAAAGGCCGAAATGAATGCGCAGAACGCTTAAGTACCCAGAATAGGGAATTCCCCTTGAGAAACTCGTGATTTGCAAAGAAAGTTTTAGTGCGTTAATTATGATGAAAGTGGAAGTATTTAAAATGAGGTGTCGTTAAGATTATTTAGGAAAGTTAAAAAATTAAATTATCACATATATATATATAATGTAAAGTTTTTAACTTTCTTAAATCTTTTTTAATGACACCTCATTTTTAATTACTTCTACTTCCATCGTAATAAGAGCACTCCGACTTTCATTTCGAGTCATGAGTCTTTCCGGGGAAATTCCTTTCTCTGGTTACTTAAACTTTTTGCTCATTCCTATCTGCCCTTTTTGATGGAAGCATGTAAGTTGCTAACAACAGCGCGCCGTTTTCGTTTTACCTCTTTAATTCCGGTCATGGATAATAGCAAATTATTACTCCTTTACGCACTGAAAACTAACCTAAATTATCCTCAATGATGGAATAAAGAAAGATTGAATTAACTACTGCTTTTTCCATGACCCAGATGCTCTACACTTCACCCCCCCCACACACATATAAAAATAAAAGAAAACATTAAAACTATTTCAGAAAAGAAAAAAAACAATAACAAAACAGAACATAATGCTAACGTCCGGGACGCGTCATCAGCAAGGAAATCCCTAACGAGCGTATACTTATTATCGGTGTTTTCTAAACACAAACTTTAGCAATAATGCTAAAAAGAGTTTGTTTCCCAAAACACCGAACAAATAACAATATTTTGAAACAAAGAAATATCAAGCAAAAGTTCTAATTGGAATAAAATACATGAAACCAAATTTCAAAACCAATAATGTGAAAAGTTCATGTCTATTGAAATAAAATACAAAAAACCAAATTTCAAAACCAATTATGTGAAACAAAAATGATGAAAAAAGTGTCAATACTCGCCTAAAAGTAAGTATTGACTCCTTTTTCTTCATTTCTGTTAGACCAATGCATAAATCCATGAGCATCTCAAAAATGATTATGCAACTAGAGAATAGTAAAAGAAAAGATATTCAATCCTTTAAAGCTTATTATTTTTCATACTTACTGCTCATACATATGATAATGGCATGTATTTTGAACTTCAGTTGTAGCTCTCAATATTTTCCTTGTTAGATGGTACAAAGTTAGAAGTGCTTTGAAAATTGAGGAATAGTTTCTCCTTAAGAACTTAGCCTTTTGATTTCACTCTGTTGCAGATTTTAATTATAAAATTAAGTTAAATTTTGCCCTTAAAATGAACATCAAAACCTTTCGCAATTGCAATTAGCATTTTTTAACGTCATTTGGTAAAAGCAGGACGAATGAGACGCAATGTTTATGATAACGAGATGGAATTTTATGTATCTAGTTTTTCTGTAAATAGTTCATATTTGTATTCTTTAGGTTTAAACTTAAAATAAATTTTATCACCATTTTTTACTAAAAGACGTAGGGTTTTGTTTCTTTCGCGATACTTAGTTTTATCAACAGCCTTTTTATAACATGGGCTAAACGAAACTTCAAATATCCGCTTAAAACACGATTTTGTGGATTAAACAAGAATGTGCTTCTCCCCATCTCACGCCAAAATATATACTATTTTGTTAAATATTTACCTTACGATTCTGCTCTAGTAAAAATTTGCCATTTTTATAACATTTGAGGGTTACTTTGATTTTTTTTGCTCTGCTCGTAAATTCTTTGAGAATTTTAAAAATGGTCACTTAAATAGTACTGCTTTTTATGAAGATATTATTGACTGTTTCAGCGGTATTTTTCCTTCGTCGCCTCTATACACTTTCGAAACAATTACAATTTTTACATTTAGTGACAGATATGTTACACAGATTTTAATGATACTATATAAATGCAAGAAAATTTATTGTATCTAAATTTATATACGCTTTTGAAAATTTTAGTTTTCAAGAAATATATTAGAGTTCTGAATCGATAAAGTTCTGATAGAAAATGCTAAAAATATCATGTGCTTTTTTAAGGATGTTAAACAAATTTGTTGTGACATGGGCATCGAGATTTTGAACCTACAACGAAAACGAATACTTATGTTGTAAATGTATAATTTTGTTAACTGAAAGGAGCAAACAAAATAAACGTGGGACATAGGATGGAGGGGGGTGGCGGCTGCTAACCTTCTCAATACAATTTTTGATGCATTGTTCACTTGCCACTAAAAATTATGATTAAAAATGAAATTTTTCTCTCGAAAATTTGCGTTCAGAACCTTTTCATTATCCTGCAGAATGAATTTTCTTGATGTAAAGCATAAAAGATAGAATGTGTAAAGATGTTCTTTAGATTGATGTCGAAATATTTCATATTATCACCGTATTAATTAATTAAGCTAATTCGTAATTACACTCTTCATTTTGGGTATACATTAAACTCGTTTTTTCAATAATTGTCATTTTCTTTACTTAACATTCAGAGCATATTTTCAACCTTTAATGTATTTGCCATTTATAACTTATCATAATCCAGTGGTAGCGACTTCTGGGGAGGCAATCGCCTCCCACTTATTACGTAAAAAAACATTTCATTTTATTTGTCTAAAACTAGCAATTATATAAAGAAACAGTAGTGTCCGGAAGATTTGCTAATTTTGTAACTAATTTTTTAAATTTTGTTGTCTATCCCCTATACTCTGGTGTACTTTTAGGTGTCTATACATTCCCCCCCCCCCAATCGCTGCTACTGTCATAATCCTAATATTTTCCATGAAAGCCTTGAGAAAGACAGGCATTGATGAACAATGGAACAGAAGTTAAGTTTTAGGGTAATAGTTCACTCATACTCATATCGTTGTACTTATCACCGAATACTCAATACTCTAAGGAAAGGTCGTCGCCTCCATTATGTGATTGTTACCCATTCTGCCCAATAACAGCCATGCTGAACTGTAAATTGAACTTTTCAAAACATATTCTTAACTATTTTTTTACCTTACACACTTCTTTTAATAGTTTCATTGTCGATTTTCTTCCTAAGTAAATTAATATAAAAAATTCCGACTATCGAATTTTTTTTTTACCACCAGAAGGAAAAAGAATTTTAAGAAACTTTCAAGTTTTACGAATCATTTAACCCGGTTCTCTTCACAACTATCAAACTTTGGATTTCTTATTTAGATCTTTAAAATTTCTGAAAGTTCTAAATTCAAAAATCTGTTCTCTAACACTTTTTTTTAGTATAATAAAGCACAGTGTTGAATTCGCTGTCAGCAACAAACCATATCTTTCCGAAACTGATCAATCCGAAAGCGCCCGTGGACAAGAGCGTAATCGACCGTGTCGCGCATTATCAATTTCTTAGTTTGGTATCGCCACCTTCTTTTATGATGGGAGTACCCATCTGCAGAGTTATTTTTCTGCCTCAGGGAAAACGTGAAACCTAGCTTTCTCTTTTTCTTCCTTTCTTTTTTCAGAGAAGTTGATATTCTCTAAGTTTTGTTACAGATCGAGCATGAGCAAGTAAAACTTGAGATAATGATCTGTTGCGAGCAACTGGACTTGGCCAAGAAATTTGTTTTTCTTATCTATATAAATATACTCCTTCTCTTTCATCCAACTCAGTATTTTTTTCCCTTGCGTTTCGTGAAGAGAGAGAAGACTGAGCTGGTTTGAGGTGTAATGTGTATAGATTCAATGAATGAAATAAAGAAATATGTAAGTTTTTCTTCTGCAGAGCTTTATTTTTCTAGAAGACTCGATTTGCGATGAAATTGTAGAATAATGTAGTGGAAAAAGGCACGTAAAAATGTTATTAAGTGAATGCATTAAGAATTCAAAAGAAATAAACGAAAGGTTTTGCGAGGTAGTTTCTACGAATAAAATGGATGCAACCATTCCGATACGGAAACAAATAAATGGAACCAGTAGAAAAAAGTTAACGGTTTACCTTCAGTTAAAAAAAAGAGATATTTATTATTGTTCATTTTTTTTTATATTTGCTTTCTTGCAAGCTGAAGAAGTTTTGATATTTCTGCTTCCTCATGGATTATCTTATGATGCATGCCGGTGGTATAGGCATTTGGATAGAGAGGCATATACAAAATTGCAGGAATAACAAATATCGAATTGCGTTTTCTTTAAAATAGAAGCGTATCGGATGCTATAGAGGAAATGGAGATCTTTCATTATTTTTGAAAGTGGAAGGGGAATCTTGATTTCACCAGTCATGTTTTGAATTGGTTTAAACTAAAATTTTAAATTCAGAGTTGTATTTCTTTGAAAAACATAAAATTCAAAAGCTGTTATATAGCAAGCATACATCTCAAACATACCTTTCTACATAAAATTCAAATTTTGCTTCTGGAATTTCGAAGTTTTTCAGTAGGTGTATAACTGGATGACAATTTCTGTTCGGTGGGTTCGATGGTCACAATTTTATGAAAAATTTCAAAGTATATAATTTATCACACGCAAATACAGATAACGATACTAATTAAAAACGAAAATATATGCATCAAAATTCCTGTTGGTTCATGATAAAGGAAAAATTGCTTCAGTCAAGTTCTCTTTCTTTCTAATTATTTAATTAAATCTTCTTGAAAATATCAAAGGGTGAGTGTTTTGCTGAGTAAATGAAGTATGCGATTATCTCCATTAATTTCTGATAAGTCTTTTAATGAAATATCGAAGCTCATAATTATAATTCTAAAGGAACACTGACGAAATTTCTGAAATCTAAAACTTAAAGCAAAAGTGCATTTGATTAAGTTGAAATGAAAATACAATAATTGTACATTGTAAATAACTCTTACTTAATAATGATCCGAGCTCAACTATTTCCAACGGTTAAAACTTCAAATTTCAATCAATCAAAAGTCTCACATTTTGCAAACTAGAGAAGTAACAAATATGGTTTCAAATGTTGATTTTGATGACTTTTCTTCATAAAAACAAAGCATAGACGGGAAACAATGATTTATGAGCTTGTAAGTGTATATTAATCACACCTCTTGAAGTCCAAATTAATCATTATGGAACGTCATAGCTTTCATTTTCTCAAAAGCGGAAGTCGAGAGTTAATTTTAGTTATTCAAGAAAACGTAACAATCCTTGCTGTTTAATTTAAGTGTAGTAATTTACTTTTCAAATGAATGATCTCTAATGAAAAGTTTTCTCATCATTACTTACACAAACACTTAAATGACGTTAAACAAAGCAAGTAAGTATTTCATTCTTTTTTTCGGAAATACCAATTTTCACACGTCTAAGCACTATCATCGTTTCAAACTCAACAAATCACACTGCATTCTTCAGATGAAAGTGAAACTCTGTTAACGACGCTTAAAGTGACGTTTAATCAATTAAGGAAACTGCAAATGACGTCGGCAGCGGTGTTTTTGAAATTCAAGCAATGGTTAATGACGTTGAAACATTTAAGAGCTGGCTCTGAGCGTCCATCAGCGATAGGTGAAAGAATGATAATAACAGATAGCAATTATAATAACACTAAGAAGAAAAAAAACATGCATAATTGTTCCTGTGGAGTTTAATGCCATTAACGATGCGAAAACAAGTTTAATTGGAAATTAAAAGTGATGCACAATGTGAGAACGCTATCAGCATATTTATAATGTTTACATTTTTAAACGGTAAAATGGCACATAGAAAATGAAGAAAAATCCCTATCTATACTTATAAAAGGCAATGTTTGTGTGCGTGTGTGTGTGTTTGTCGGCGATGTCCAGACGAATCTATCGCACTTACAGCCATGAAATTTGGTACACAGGTAGTCGTAATGGTGACTGAATGCACCTCGAAGCCGAAATTTTAATCTAGAAATTTTTTTATTTAATGTTTTCTGTTGTTTTGGTTGATTTTTCGCACTAATTTCTCAATAGAATGGTTTCGAATAATTGTACGACAAAAATAGATAGACCATCGGAAAGAGCACGCGATTTCCGTTCTAATGAAGTTAGTTTTGAATTTCTAACGTAATTTACTGAATTTTGAGAATTTTTTAAAAAATAGTCAGTTTCACCACCTAAATTTTAGTTTTGTTTTTAAATTTGTTACATCCGACTTTCTAATAACACTATTATTTTCAATTTTTTTCAGCTTATAACTAGAACGGTTCTCTCTGATTTAAAACAAGAACGGTTAAAATATCTTTTCCCGTTTTTTTTAAATTAAATTATTCCTGGGCAGATGAAAGTTATTTTTGTCGAGCGAAATTTCTTCAGCGATAGCCTTCCGGAACGCAGCTTTCAATTTGATTGGATGAAGGGTCAGGTGACGTCATAACCTTCGGAGCTTTTTGTCATGTTCTAAGAATTTTTTTTCATTTTGTTGAAGTCCTGATTCCACGGGCAACAATTTTTTTATATTGTTTTGGATTAATGTACTCTGTACTGTTTTTTTACATGTTATTATCGCGGAAAAAATAAGCCGGAAAATCTATAATGTGTATCTTTTGTTTTGATTTTGTTTTGAAAACTTTTTCGTGTCATTGTGGGCGATTTTTTTTTATTTTGTTTAAGTCCTGATTCCATGGGCATCGCCGTGCGCGTACTGCTAGTAATTAAATAAAAATTGCGTTTTGTAGTGAGTTTCTTTCTTATAATATTTAAATTCTTTTATTCGAAGGATTTTATTTTGTATCTTAGTTTAGAATTTAAAAGACATATTTTGAAAAATAAAATTGAGAAAATAGACTGTGTGAGATGAAATTAATTGTGTTTAACTATAATAAACATAGAAGATTAATCTAACTTTATTTTAAAAGAACTGATATTGACTTCTTTCGACTTTGCAATAGTTCTCAACATTTGCTTGGTAAGCATTCATCAAAATTATAATTTCAAAAATGTGCTTTTGATTTTCATCGTTTTCCATCTAACATGAAGCAACTTATTATGTTATTTCTTTAGTCCTGAAAAGAATTTATTTTATTATTCAGAATGAAATTATGATTTCATCAATTTGAAAATCACCAGGATTTTGCTTATTCTATGTTCAATTTTGAAAGCATTTTCAGGTAATTCTGTATTTCATTTACAGCAACGAAATCACTATATTCATCAATGTATCATATTTTTGTTGTGTATATTTTTCATCGTCCATGCACTTCACAGAAACCACAATTTTCATTACAAGTCTTTTCATAGCATCCTTAATGCATGGGAACCTCTGAAATTTTCCGAAAAATGCGGTTTTTAGATTACATGTTCTACCTCAGAACGCAGCAGTTGAACGTTGATTTGTCGGACATGCTGCTTTGTGGGCTTCTACGTGGCTAGAGTAAAAATGTTCTCTTTTTTTTATTGACCACGGCGACCCTTCTTAGACAAAGGATGCAAAGCATATCACGACCCAGATAGAAGAAAAATTTCAATACAAATATTACATAAATGATACAATACAATACAATACCAAAAATTGAGCAATACAATACAAAACAATATAAGTAATGCAATACAATATAATTAATGCAATACAAAATACAAATGTGAATAAAAATACAATAAAATACAAACAACGAATATAATAAATAATTACGAGCATAAATAATAGACAAATACAAATATATGCATAATAAATAACAATGTTTCCTTTGTAAACAACACTCTTCAGCAGATACCACAACCGAAATTCGCTAATTTCCATATTATTCCTTTTGAATTCCAGATATGTAATGCATTTGTTATGGACTATCCTTCTTGGTTTATATTCAGTGCATAAATTTTATTCATGCAATAGTAACCTTCAAAACTTTCTCATCTTTTATTGAATTTTTTTCCCCTATATCTCAACCTTTTTCTTTTTTAATTTTACTAGATAAAACCTAAAATACTAGAAAAATCATTCATCTTTAAAAAGTCTTTTACTAGCACAATTTTATTAAATATAAATGACTGTGGTAAGATACCTTTTAAAGTAGTGATAAAAATTTTTGTTTTATTTTGTTTTATTAATTAACATCTGCTAATATTTCAAGGAATACATACGTTTCCCACATGGAGAAAATGTAATTGATCTGAAAATCCTTCTAGAGTGCTTTATGAATATGAGAAAGGAAAGTTACACATTTTTTCAAAACATCTTCAAATTCCTTTTTATAAAAGTTCTTCACTCTCAGATAACAGCACTTATCGCTAGAGTCCAGTTTTGACATAATTTGTTGTCTACCCTATCAATACGCGTGATTTATCGCCAGAGTTAAATTACCGAAAAAACATTCTCCCAGACTTTGCGTACTAACTTGCCTGACAAGATGTCATTTGAATAATGATAGTTTCACTTATTAAGTTTCGTCCTACTTTTTCTTGTGCATTTGTTACAAATTAAGAATAGTAGTTATCGTCTTTCTTCTCAACTTCCTTCGCCATTCTACTTTCAAGAACTTGTTGACTAATCACTCCTTTGTTAGAAAGGAAAAATAGGCAAAGAAAGTAGAAAAGAAATTAATAAGAAAAAAATTGGCTAAATTAGACTTCTTTTTCTTTCTGAGACTTTGATCACTGAAGCGCAGGAAAAAAATTCTCCATCTAAGCGTCGCGTTAACTCCACTATATTAATGATTGTTTCGCGGAGAAGAGGTGAAAGTCTTTGGGTACTTTAGTTTTATCTTAAAATGATGTGGCTTCAGAAGAAGAAGAAAAATGTGTTGAAATGGTTAGATTTTTTCCCGCTAGCGTAGAGATAAGAGAAATCGCAGGAGAGAAATATTTGGAAGAGTTTAAAACCATGGATTGAATTACGATTGAAATTAATCATAGGTTGATGTTGTATTTTGCAACCACATGGGCGACAAAATGCTTTTGTGCTCAGTGCTGAGTTAGTGGTCTTTTTTTACGTAAGAATTTTATTCGTAAAACAAATTACTGAAAGTTGCCACAAGACAAAGAATATTATTTGGGTAGTTGTTTAAGTTGTTTAAGAAAAGTTTTTAATTACTAATGAAACATTTATATTAATTTTGAATAATACGAAAATTTAAATTACCTACTTTTATTTAATTTGCCTTTTTTCATGTTTATAAAGATGCCATTTTGCAATCTATTTTTCACTCACTTCGTAAAGTATCAGAGTTCTGAAATTCTCAAAAATTATGCTTTTCCAATGACAATGCAATATTTTAATGATGTCTGAACTTAATTATCAATTAATTTATTATTTTAATTACATTTTGATTCCATACGTACGGCGCCACATTATTGTTAATTTGAAAAAAAATATTGATTTCAAGGTTCCAGAATATTTATACTAATGAATTAAGAATTAAAAACTAAAAACTTATAAAAAAATTAAAATCAAATGATTGCTGCTTTTTAGTACACTAATAAAAGTGTGTTTTTAAAAACTGCTTTCATAAAATAAAAAAAAAGTTACTGCTTTATAAATTTTAAATTTTTTTTTCTGAAACTTTAAATGCATTTTAATACGTTATATTTTAATCGAGATCCACTTATTGCATTTCTATGTAGTTTTTTTAATCCCTTGTGACGGTTTAATAACGAAAATATTAAAAAGAAACCCTTCGGGAATTATAATCTTAGATATTCTAAGTCGAGAGTTAGATGTCGACTAGGATGCTATACCAGTGATAAAGGTTCCAGTAACTTGTTGCTAGAGCCTAGGTTTCGAGGTTAGAATATCACTGATTCGATGTCAGAGTTCACTAAAAATCCACTGTGTTTGTGGGTCTAGTGTTCTTTTAATCTGAAATTAGAAGTTAAGCTTTCTGCAACTAGTATGGTGTAGAGGTACTGCGACTCAGACATCGGCGTAAATGTTGTCCTTTTCGATATTGAAAATTTATCTACCACAATGACCTTCGTGTATATTCAGAATAGTTTGTAATTTCAACAAATAAATAGCCGTGATAGATCTTGCCTATGAATAATTAAGAACATTCTTAGATCATTGCATTTTCTTCTTGTTATCAAATTTTTGGGTGGAGGCAAAAACTTTTAACAAAGTTCGTGGGAGAAGCAAGAATATTTCATCTTGTTAATGTTCGGTTTC
Source organism: Araneus ventricosus (assembly GCA_013235015.1). Classification (NCBI taxonomy): domain Eukaryota; kingdom Metazoa; phylum Arthropoda; class Arachnida; order Araneae; family Araneidae; genus Araneus; species Araneus ventricosus. The sequence goes on from BGPR01004005.1 coordinate 12,565, forward strand.
GCAATAAAATATCTGGTGCATTATTCGCACACACGACATCATAACCTGATTCAGATTCTGCAATTGGTGGAGTTACTAAGACGACGATGGAACCTCACTTTTTCATTTGCATGAATAGATATTTAGGATCCTTGCAAATTCTTTAGGTAAAATAAACTCTGATTTTCAAAAAAAGTACTCGTAAATATTTTTATAATTACTTCTGAAGTTTCTCTACTATAAAAACAAAGTTAAGAAATTATAGAAACTGCTGCATAATACAAAGGGTGTTGGAAATAAATTTTTGGTTTAAAATGGATTCATTTTATGCTCATGTGATACACTTCAAATGCGTTGCTCTTGTTTAATTTTGGAATACACTGAATATTTTGCAGCAGAAAAATGGATGTTTATTTGTTGTCCACTTCGATGCAGCCATACAGAGGGTGTAAGGCACTTATTTGGACGAGTTCACAAATACAATTCCAATACAAATCCCCTACATCAGTATTGAATTTCGAAGAATGCAAAAAAGCAGCATTATAAATCATAAAAATTCTGAAATTTTTAAGAACAAATGATCAATTCTTGTAATAATATCAAATAAAAATACAGATACAACAAATGTCTATTATAAAATAAAGCTCGCCTCAGCTCGAGGCAAAGTTAATTGGCACAATGGTGTGGAACTGTTGCCTCCCCAGCAAATACACTTTTCGGTTTTCGATGCTTTCCTTGTTGACCGAGCGAAATGAGTTCTACGTTTTAACTCAGCCATTCAGCATTTTCTCTGTCTGTAAATTTGTTTGTGACGCAATCACGGCCAAACGCGTTGTTCGATTTTCTTTGAATATGCCAGAAATGTACCTTCATGAAACAAAAAACGATGTATATATATAAGTGTAGCAACTATTTAAAAATTTTCGGCTAGCTCTAAAAGAAAATAAATAAACAAATACAAAATTAATTTGGGGAAAAACAAAGCTACTTTTAAACTATTTTTTAATTAACAAATGAACAGTCACTACACAAAAGACACTTCACATTACACAAATTAATATTTACAGTAAATAAAAATAGTTATAATTAATGTTACAAACGGGGGGCAATAACTCAATCCCAGACAGGGAAATGTCCATCGTCCAACTAATGAATATCATGGCAAATATACTCAGCACGGGAGGTGGCGCTGCAATCGTCCAATGGGATCGTTACAGACTCCCCCTCGGACTCTGAAGACGTCCCGACGAAGAGTCCGCTTTTGGAAAATATTTCCGAGGCCTACCTCTTCTCTTTATGGGAACTACTGGACTTGTGTTCTTTTCTGGAGGTAGTTCATATGGCTTCAACATGTTTGTGTGATAAGTTCCGAGAACTTGATCTGGAGTACTGGGATCAGAAAGGTCATAAGTGGTAGGAGATCTGTTTGTGACTACGAGATAAGGGCCTTCCCTTTTCGGGTAAAACTTCTTGCTTCGTTTGTCACTTCTACTACTTTTAGGGTGTAGAGTCACCCAGACCTTGTCTCCAGGCTGATAATAAATTGGTCTTCTATTTTTATCAAAATATTTCTTTCTCTGGTCTTGCTTTTGCTCAACCCGTTCTCTGATTTGGGGTTTTAAACGAGCAAAATGTTTCAAGTAGGGTGTTATCTCCACTACAAAGTTGTCGTTTTCGATCAGACTTCTAAGATCATGGTTAACGTCGTCTGTTGTTCTAAGTTCACGTCCAAATTGTATATATGCTGCAGTGTGACCAGTAGTGTCACATTTGGATGTATTCATGGCAAATCTAATCATTGCCAGCTTTTCATCCCAGGTATCGTGAGCATCACCTACTAAAATAGATAGTTTGGGCTTCAGGTCACGATTTTTTCTTTCAGATGGATTCGCCTGAGGATGATAGACTGGAATTAACTCTTGTTTGATACCAAGGAAATTGCATGTTTGCTGCATGACAGCACTAACAAATTGGGTTCCATTGTCGGATATTAATCTTCGTGGTAAGCCATAGCGAAGAAAAACTTCTTCTATTAGGAATTTTGCACAATTTTGAGCAGTAGCATCTTCTAGGGCAAAGAGCTCAACCCATTTTGTACTGGTATCCTCAATTAAGAAGATCCATTTCTTTCCAGTAGGAGTTTCAGGAAGAGGGCCAAAGAGGTCGATGGCTAAAGTTTCAAATCTTTGGGCATAAATAGGTGTTCTCAACAGTCCAGCAGGTTTCTGGTTATTTGGATTGTATCTGTTGCATTCAGCACAATTCTTTACATATTCAGCGATGAACTTTCTCATTCCAGGAAAATAGTATCGACTAGCTATCTTGAAATACGTTCCTTCTGATCCGCTATGTCCAGCAGTGGGTGAATCATGGTAATGCTGTAACACTCGTTCTCGTTCATGACAAGGGACAACAAGCTGTGCCTCCTCGGATTCTGTGTCTGGCGAATATCGGTAAAGGATACCTTGATTCATTAGATATCCTCTACTTGTCCAGTTGATGAAATCTTCATCTTTTCTTCCACTCTCAAAACAATCGATTATTTTCTTTATATCCTCATCTTTCATCTGCTCTTCACGAATATCTCTAGATCTTCGAGATGGCAATTCGATAGATATGGTGTTGAGATTGCACACAAATTCTTTATTATCATGGACTGGTCTAGACAGGAGGTCTGCAACAACGTTGGATTTTCCAGGCGTATAAAGAATTTTCGGATGGAATGATTGGATTTGTAGAGCCCATCGAGCTAAGCGACCGGATGGTGATTTTATGCTCATCAACCATTTTGAAGGTTGGTGGTCCGATGCGATGATTATTTCTTGGTTCTCTACGTATCCACGGAATTTTTCTAAGGCCCATACAACTGCAAGAGCTTCCCTTTCAGTCGTCGAGTAATTCCTTTCTGCAGAACTCAGCAACCTACTTGCGTACTCTATTACATGTTCTTCTGGTTTCTCTTCTTGTATCAGGACTGCACCCAGAGCATAACTACTTGCGTCAGTTCGAATTATGAAAGGTTTACTTCCATCAGGTTGTGACAGCACAGGTGGTGAAATCAGCATTTTCTTTAACGATTCAAATGCTTTCCTTTCAGGTTCACCCCAAGTCCATGTCTTATTCTTTTTTGTGAGATCACTGAGAGGTCTCGCTATTTCTGAAAAGTGAGGGACATATCTTCTGAACCAAGAGCAAGTTTGTAAGTATGACTGAACTTCTTTAACACAGGTTGGTTCAGTGATTTTCTGCACAGATGATACTTTGTCAGCATCTACTTCAATTCCTTGTTCAGTAATGTAATGTCCTAGATACTTCACTCTGTTGCAAGCAAAATTGCATTTATTTCGATTGGCAGTGAGTTTAAACAGAGATAGTCTTTCAAATGCTTGTCTTAAATCCGATAAATGTTTATCAAAGTTTTCTGATAAAACAGTGATGTCATCAAGATATGAAAGAGCAAAAACATCCTTTAGTCCAGATCTGAACTTGTCTATGAGGCGTTGAAATGTTGCAGGAGCATTTCGCAACCCAAAAGGCATCCGCAAGAACTTATAGGTGCCAAAAGGACAGATAAAAGCAGTTTTTTCTTGGTCTGCTTCATAAACTTTTACTTGATGATAGCCCGCTTTCAAATCTATTGTAGACATAAACTTTGTCGATTTAGCCTCATTTAATAAATCATCCATTCTTGGTAAAGGATAGGTGTCGGGAATCGTTGTAGCGTTCAACTTTCTATAGTCGATGCACAATCGGATAGATCCATTTGGTTTTGGAACCAACACAACAGAACTTGCGTAAGGGCTCTCGCATTCCTCAATGATACCTTCAGCTAGTAAAGATTCTAGCTCCTTTTTTAACAGTTCCTTCTTTGCAGGGGTCATTCGATATGGAGGCTCAGAAACAGGTAAATTGTTTCCAGTTTGTATACGATGCTCAATAAAAGGGGTAGGGTCTCCCCCTGGATGAAAGCATGTCTCAAATTCTTTTAACAGCGAGTTAAATTTGTCACGTTGTTTACTCGTCAAATGTTTCCCTTCATCTTCTCTCAATATCACAGGAACAGATGTTTCTGACAATGCGACAGGAATCGTCTCTGGAGAGGTTACTTTGTGAGAAGATATCGTAGGTAGATTTTCCTTAACGTCAGATGGGTTCTTGTAAAAAGAGAACTGCTTATGGGGATTTTCACTGAAATGCCAAGTACCATTCTGGATATTAAGTACAATTGCAGCAGCTTGCAAGAAATCTGTGCCAAGAAGAGTTCGATTTCCCTTTGCTTCAGGCAAGGCGATGAACTTCACACGAACTATTTTTCCTTCTACATTGAGATTTACAGTAGTCGTCAAGGCTTCAACATTTCTTTCTTTCCCATCTGCAAGGACCATCGTAATGTCTCTCTTATAAAATCTGAATTTATGATCTCGCAACAGTTTAAAAAATTCCTCTCCTGCAATGGAATTGGAAGCTCCAGTGTCAGCGCAAAAGGCTGCATCTCTTCAACACACAGTTAGGCAGATAGAACTTGATGGAGAATCGGGTGATTCAGCTGCATAAAGTTTAATACTTTGAACAACAGTTTTAAGTTCTTCTTTGGGTTTTGTGCATTTAGGGCACTTTGATTGGATAAAACCAGGATAACCGCAACCATAACATCGTATTGAAGATTTTCTTTCTGGTCTAGAACTGACAGATTTATCGAAATCGTTCGATCTTGGCTGATTAACTTCACGAGGATGGGAAGTTTTACATTTTTTTTCAGGGTGAAAGACAACATTTTCTTTGAAGAAGGGTTTCTTCACAATGGCAGAAACATGTTTCTTCATGCCTAATTTCACAGTTTCATAAGCATCAAGCTTTTCAGAGAGTTCAAATGGTTTGTTTAGTTCTGACCAATAATCTACGAAATGTTCTTTAAACTCTGGAGGGATTCTCCTTTTAATTTGTTCTGCGATTATCAATTCTTTTAATTCTTCAAAAGTAGAAATGTTCAGTTCTGTGGTCCATCCTTCAAAATAGGATTTTAATTCAAAAGTGTAATCTTTCCATGTAATTTCTACACTTTTTCGATGTTGTACAAACAATTGTCGGAACCTATCAGTGGTGAGCCGATATCTTTTCAGGAGCATTTCTTTGACTTTGGCATAGTCTTTAGAATCTTCTTCATTTTCCTTCACAATCATTTGATTTATTTCAGATGGTAAGGATCCGATTAGGTATGGGATCCAGTTGGTTTCCGGTATGTTAACAAATTTTAACTGTCGCTCAAACATGGTAAGATAAAGTCCGATTTCGTCTTCTTTTGGGTTGAATTTTGGAAGAATTCGACTGAGGTCAAATTTAGCCTGATCAGTTACTTCTTGAGAAGAATTGGCATGAGTCATATTTCTAGAAACTCCTGCTTCGATTCTTGATTTTTCAAGTTCGAATTGACGTTCAGCTTCTTTTTCAGCAGCTACAGCCAAGCGTTCGGCTTTCTTTTCAGCTGCTACAGCCATTCGTTCATCAATAATCGATTTGAATAAATTCTTTGTAAATTCTTCGTCGTAAGACTCCGCACTCGTAATCAGTTGCTTTAGTTCTACCACTTTTAGACCCTCCGTTACCTGCAATCCCAGTTCGGTTGCTAGATTAATCAAATCGTGCTTTCTTCCTGTTCCCAAATAGACCATTTTAAAAGTTTTTTTTTAAAGTCCTAAATTCTAAAAATGTTCGATGACACAAGTCTTATGTTTTGGAGAAAAAACCTAATTTAAATTTGGATATTTTGAAAACATACAATAATCAATTTTAACACAATATATCTAAAATATTAAATTTTAATATTCACCCTGTGGCAACATTAATTTTAGTAAAACTAAATTTATAAGAAGTGCAAATTTGACAATAAAACACAATAATCAAATTCAAAATTTTAAGAAAAATTGTTATAAAAGCTAGTATTTCAATTAAAAATTATATGCAACTTTATTTGACAGCATTAATGATATATTTCATTTACCAAGAGTAATTAATAAATTATTATTTCTCTTTCAAACCAAGAAAATACTCTTCTGAAATGAAAAGCAATCCTATTTTGAAACCACAAATATTTTTTCACATTATGATATACTTTTCATTATTTCAAAACAGCAGGAAGTTAGTAACAACATATGCCTTTCGTTTAAAAGAATAAATAAGCTATGATCTCATCATCTGACTGGATTGAAAAATCTCACTATCACTTTCAGAATAAAATATATTATACATTCAATGCGAATCACTTCCTTTCAGCGCTAACTCTATAAACATTTGCTAGAGCTTGATCATTTGAAGAGAGAAAAAAAAATAATCTGCTGAGTAAATTTATGAGAATTAAACTGAAGATACTTTTTCAAGGACATACGCAACAGCGTTATGCGTTGATCAGCAGTTTTCTCTCTCGTCGAAGCGAAAGTATAATTTTTACGATTGAAACACACACTGGGAACAATATATGCGATAGGATTATTGTTAAATTAGACTGAGATATATAAAAATGTTTTTACACAAAATATAATATGAAAATGAGCACAAAATAATAACCTTTGCAATTATTGCGCTAAATAGAAAAAAACTTAAATGTTCAGAATAAACTACAGAAATTAAATAAACACTTAATAATATGAATTCTTATCATACGATTCATTTTGAATACCAGAAATAACCAAGAGTATATTGATGCATACACAAATATTTTAATAACTTCGTTCCAAAAATACTTTTTTCATTGAGTCTGAAAGATGTTAAGATTTAAACAACGTTTGAAGTTCAAACATTTTCACAATATTCAAGTTCAACTTTCAATTAAATGCAATATCAAAATTTAACTTAATGTTTTGTTAACGTTAATTTTCATTACTAATAACTTGTCACTGGATAGGACATCTGATTTCTGTTATATTATGAAATTCTGAATATTTGTACTTACTGCGAGGTTGCAGATTCTTTCAATGGTATTTTCCAATACTTACCAGGATGGTAGAAGTATCCTCATAAGCTCACACAGAGCAAGAAATTTTCTTTCACACAAATTAATTCAAAATAACTCACACAGAGCTGCAAAATAAAAATGAGTTGGACCGTGGACATTAAAAGTTATTCATTTTTAAATTCGAAGGCCGCGCGACGTTTGGGCGCCAATTTTTATGTAGCAACTATTTAAAAATTTTCGGCTAGCTTTAAAAGAAAATAAATAAACAAAGACAAAATTAATTTGGGGAAAAACAAAGTTACTTTTAAACTATTTTTTAATTAACAAATAAACAGTCACTACACAAAAGACACTTCACATTACACAAAATTAATATTTACAGTAAATATTAATAGTTATAATTAATGTTACAAACGGGGGGGAATAACTCAATCCCACACAGGGTAATGTCCATCGTCCAACTAATGAATATCATGGCAAATATACTCAGCACGGGAGGTGGCGCTGCAATCGTCCAATGGGATCGTTATATAAGGACTTTTATTTCTTGAATTCGTTTTAAGAGGGTGGCCGACTAACTGATTTCAACGTTTTGGCGATTTTGGCACCATAAAAAAATTGGAATCATTGTGGTAGAGGTTTTTATAAATACTGATAAGAGCAAACATTTAATTTTAATATTAATAATGCGATAAAAACAGACATAAATTTTCTAAATACTGACAGTCGATTTGTTCATACTGATAACAGCAAAGATTTTTGTAAATAATTCGTATTCAAAGCGAGAGAGAGAGAAAATCATAATTTTTCAGGTTTATAGATGTTTATTCCTGTTTCGTTCCATCTAATCTTTTCCTTCTCTCTCTCACTTTCCGTGAAAGTTTTTTCAGGGATTCTACAAAACGGTTCAAGTTATTAAAATTTGAAGAAGATTACTCACAATTTTTATATTGTTATGATAAATACTAATCTTATTATTTCATCAAGATACCTCTACCATCTTCAGGTGCTTTTGTACATATTAAATTTATGATAGTTCACCGATCGAGGTGATCTTTGCTTCAGCAATTCGTCTGTCTGTAAATATGTTTGTTGCACAGTCACCACCAAACGCTTTGTTCGATATTCTTTGATAATATAAAACGGCATTAATGTCAGTATTAATTTTTCATGCCGTTTCAAGATGGTGGCCATTTTAGTGAATTCAGTGTGTTTGTGAGTCAATGGCGAGTTTGGCACCATTAAAACATTTGGATCATTTTGGTATTGCTTAGTTTAGTTACATTAATGGCCCGTTTCGAAACAACTCGAGGACTATTATGAGACTGACCTTGTAATTTTGAACCGCGGTCAAATGACGAGGACGACACCTAAGCTTGCTCCCCGTCTGCAATTTTCCGCACCACACCAGAGGGAGAAAGGTTGACCACTAGGTATGATTTAAAATGCAACAGACCTCATGCACGGTGGGTCTTCAGGAGAATCGGGTTTCGAACCTGGATCCTTCGGCCCCCGAATCTGAAACCATACCACTAGGTCACCGCGGCCGTTCAGTTTGGTACTGGCGACATACTTAATTGTGATTTTGTTAATACTAATGAGAGTAGACATTTAATTTTAACTTTGTTTACACTGATAAAAGCAGAAATTTAATTATATTTCTGTTAATACTGATTAAAACAGACATATTATTTTAATTTTTTAATACTGCTAAAACAAACATTTAATTGTAATTTTTTAAATGCTGATAAAAACAAAGATTTATGTAAATGATTGCATTGAAAAAAGTGTGTGTGTGTGAGAGAGAGTGAGAGATAAGATGATAGCCTTTCCATATTAAGAGTTTCTTTTTCCTGTTTAGTTCCATATAACCTTGTTGTTTCACTTTTCTTGAAAGCATGTTTATTAACCATTCTACTAAAATGGTTCATACTATAAAAATTTGATGACTACCTCCATTCTCGAGTGTATAATTTACTAAACATCTGTTCCAGTACATTTCTATGTAATTTTATTAAGTTAATGTATTTATCTTGTAAATACAGGGAGTAAAATTTGTGAATAATATAGGTGTTCAATACTATACATTGATTGGTTTAAGATTGTAAATATTACTTAGCAAGTTATATATAAGAGAGTGTATTCATGGGGATGAAGAAAGTTCCTCCTTGAGAGACAAATTATGATGTCTGGTGTTCCTGGAAACAATGTTGTCTCCAAAATGAATGACAACGTTGGATAAATACTGCGAATGAAGAACAGATGTTTTTTGGGGGAAGGGCGCGATGACTACTGTTCACAGAGCTATTAATAGATGAATAACTATAGGAAGAAAATCGCCGTCAGTTGTCAAAAAAAAAACTCCACTGCATTCTTGTTTAACGTGTTAAAGATGGTAAATCTTAAATTACATGCATATTAACGATACTGTAAAATAACGAGAATTGACTTCATTTCATAACTAATAATGAATATCTTTAAGTCTCACAAGTTCCATGCATTTCCGGTTGATTGAATTACAGTACAAGATATGGCGCGTCATTTGATGAACCAGATTGACGACTTGCTGATACAAGTACATTTTAATTAATTTTTAAAGCGATTTCAGTTAGTATACAGAGACGCAAAACATGATGACGTTTCAAAGAGGAAAAATTTGTCGGTTTGTCCTTTAATATTTCAATACAAATACAGTAAAACCTGTACTAAACGGGATCTAAAGGGACTAGAAAAATTTTGTGTTTTAGACAGGGTTCCGTTTCATACAGGGCTCATTAAGTATATGAAGATTTCAAATATATCTATTCATTATTTAAATTAAATCAATTGTAATGAAAAAGATAATCTAAGATTAACAAGATACCATAAAAATATAATCAATTGTAATAAAGGTCCGGATATTGACAAATTTCGAAATCTTTCCAAGCCACTCCCAAACAATTTCATTAGTCTGTTTATTGCCTGTTTTCCGCATTTTTGTTTTAGTTGAACCATTTCCATGTAAACACCGTTCATTCTTCTTAAGTATTTAGTAAAATAGAGATTTCCCAATTTAAAATTTTTCAATAATTTGCTTCATGCTCAAATTATCTTTCTTTCCATTTCTTTTCATTTTATTATCAATATCCAGAATTTTCTTTTCATGCGTTGCCATGACTAAAAGCTAAACGACAACGATGAGTCGGCGCATTCAAAATGTGTGATATAACATCATTATTTAAAAAAAAACTTTTTTTCTCTACGGAATGTCTTTTTTTTGAAAAAAGAAAGAATTTTTTTTGGAAAACTCTCGTGTTTCTGTCCGTTAAAAAAACAGGTTTTCTAATAATGAAATGTTGTGAATTGTTCTTTAAAATTCTCTCCGTTTAGGTCCATTAGACAGGTTCCGTTTTAAGGAGGGGACGTACTGTGTATCTTCCTATATTTTTCGGCGGGACAAACTATTTTTTCCGCTTAAGACAGGATTCCGTTTCCTACAGTGTCCGTTTTAAAGAGGTTTTACTGTAGAACACGAGCTTCCTGCACTTTCTCAACATCAATCAGCTTCTTGACCATTCTTCCTGTTTCCAACACTGCAATCTGCAAAGATTATTTAATTGCAATTTTAAGAAAAATGTCTAAAACTAATGATAATATCAAATCAGTGTCCTTTATTTTCAATAATCTTGTGTAACTGTTGTCACAAATAGTTATCAAACCAAATACTGATGGTTGAAGAACAGTTCAATAGATGAGAGCAAAGCATTTGTAATGAATGTCTGTTAGCTTTAATGCAACAAAGAAGAGGCAGAAAATGAAACATTACTTTATTGGGAAAAATAACTAGACGTGAGAACTGCTGAACCATAAGCATTAATTCATTAGAAATCAAAACAAAGGTATGTGTGTGTGAAGTAAGCATTTTTATATTTTTACTAGAGTAATTCTGTAAAAATAAAATTATTGATACATCTCTAACAGTAAAATTGCAATGTTTTCGAAATGAAAATAATTCTGCTCTTCAAAAATTTCTGCTTGCCAGAATAATCATAGGAACATTTTAAATTATTGATTGAAACAAGTTGATTTTTTTTTCTCTTGTATGATTTAAAAATCATCCTGTAATTTTAGTATTATTCTAAAATCTTTCTGTAATTATTCAACAAAATATTTGTTGCTGTTTTCAAAGTTTGCTTTTTAATTAATTTGTCGGAATAGTCATTGTCACAGGGGTCATCTTTAAATAAAAATTCATGTTCATATTGTATGACAAATTATCAAATATTTCTCACAGTTACAAACAGTGACGTACTAAATTTTGATCCTTAGTTGTCTTGAAACACAGCATATTAGCACAATGATTTATGCTCTCTCACGATATCGAGATGACAACAGAAGCATGAAACTAAGGGATTAAATAAATGAACAAATTGGCAACCAGGTGAAAAATACTTAATTAAGATAACTTCACTTTAATTTCTGGCAATCGAACCTTATAGCAGTGGATCTAAATGCCTGGCTCCAATTTGGAAGTCAAAATATCAGGGGCTAGTTCTCTTAGAAACATTTAGATTTATTACACTTGTAATGTAATGTATAAGAATATCAGCTGTTCTAGTTCCTTGTATTTTATTGGCTGCAAGAACAGTCAAACTGTGTTTCATTGGATAGTAAGAATGTGTTCTGACATTTCTTTTGTCATCCCAGAATTCCATTTCTGACGAATGCAATAAGACATTATTATTGAACAACGATCCAATGATTATCGTCTCATTGTATTGTCTAATTTAGTGTTGGTATGTTGAATGGAAATAAATCTATATTTTTATAGTTTGATCATTCATTATTACATTTACCACACTAAACACTAATTAATATTAACACATAAAGGATAAATATTTAGATTAACACTAGCTGTTACCAAGGCGTTTCGAATTTGGGTTCATTGCTGTAGTTCACATCATCATTCTACAATTCAAACTAAGTCTTTTAGCGTGGCTCCTTACCATCATAGGTGGCGCTGTTTTTATTGCGCAGGCGTATTTGTTACAACTTTCATTTTCTTCAAAATCATAATATTTTGAAAAAAATGCAATAAAAAACGAATTATTACCTTGATCATCTATTTAAAATTAATAACAAAATAGGCCTTTAATGTCTTTTAAACAGTCAACATAATGAATAGGAATATGGAAACTGAAAGATCTTATGGTAAATATGCGAACAACGTTATAAAAGAATCAAGAAAAAATTAATGATTTTTTTCGCATATCTTAAGGAAAATATGAGCTAGATACCAGCTTACTAGAAATATATAGGGAAGCATATGCTGAATTTGACTGCGATTCTCCTGTCTATTGATTTCAATTGAATATAAACATTTATTTAAAAAGCAAATCATACTGACTAATTAAAACATTCTTTAAACTTTTTAGTTTTTGACTACAATCTCCACAGAGAAGCAGCAATGGAAGTTTACTTTTTTTATCTTCATTTACCTAAAGGAAAAATTTTGGAAAAAAATTAAATTTTGAATTGCAATGAATATTAACTAAGGTTTATATAATGCCAGACAGTTTCTTCCAGAAAATTTTTGGCGTGTTGCATTAAGCCCCGTTTCATTTCTGCAGGTACCCTAAATTGGTACCAGAGTTAATGACTGTTCATATATTTAGAATGAGATGCAAAAGGCAAAAGATAGAGCTTAAATTTTACTACTTTGCTTCCTTTTTTCGGGTATTACTTATACAGACATTTTGTTAATTATTTAGAGCACAACAACGCCTCTGGCCTGTCTGCTGGTAATGAAAAGCAAGAAGCAATGTCCATTGGGCCGTATCTTTTAACCCAGCTCGTTAAACGAGTTAGCAGATACTTGGATGATCTAGGCGATGTTGTTAATTCTGTTAAAAGAGAAAGCCGGTGGATATTAATTCGCTGTTGCTAGGCTACACTATTTACGAAAAATTACAAGTAATTAATTGTAAGCGGGTTATGGGATACTTACTGAGACATAAATAAATGTCTTAATATAGATTTAGCTCAGGAAAACCCTCAGAAATTGTTCTGGATTTTAACTGTGGAAAAAGAAATTTTGTAGATAAAAGTATTTTAAGTAGTTCTGTCGTATAAATTGAAATTAAAAAATAAAACAAACCAATTTTAACAAATGAATTTACCAATACAGAATAAGCATAATCCATGAAGTCATCTAATACAAAGCTTTTTAAAACATTTTCAATTCCCGACTTTCTTTCAAATGAAGAGAACATTTTCTGATCCAAAATGTACAGTAAAGTCATACAGAAAATTATAAATAGTACTATACACAAAAGAAAATTAAATAGGTTTATTGTTTAAACTTATTAACAACGATTAGCTAATTTGAAATAAATATAAAAAGTTATTAATATGGTCGGATAACAAATAGGTATCCAATTATATATAAATTACAATTATAAAATTAATGCAAATATCTAATTTTAAGAAAATGAGAAAAGATTTAATATATCATGGATACAGAAAATGCAGATTGTGTTAAAAATAAGAAAATTAACGTGACTTCTTATGTCGCAACAGAAGTTATCAGGAGAATCAAATATTCCCAAAGTTCATTTTTCAAGCAAAGAAATGCATGTATGTGAATGATGGTTAAGTATTGTAACGAATTGCTTTCAGTTTCCAGTCCTATATTTAAAATACTGAACTGATTATGACTTTACCAGTGTATTTTGATGCATTGTTTCTCGAGGCACAAACTGCACGTAATGTGAATGTTTGTGATTGATTTATATTTCAAGCTTGAAAGTTCAATTCTTTAAATTTTTCAGGACGACTCAACGACTTCTTTGTATATAGCCAAATAAAATATCTTTTTGATATTAAAAGGGCTACTCCTTTAGTCTGATGTTACAGAATCCATTCCTTCCACAAACAGTTTTATCATGTTTATTTGTATGTAATTTTTCATAATCTTTCCGAAAGTAGTTACAATTATCGTATCTTTTCTCCTTATGGTTGAAACAAATCATAGTCCTTATATTTTCTATCTCAAGAAAACACTTCACATATTTAATCTCAATGTACTCAAGTATCTCCAAAATCAGAGTTAAGAAAAACTCAACAGATACTCCCAACTATCAAACTACAGCAAAATGAGGAACCCAGGGCAACAGCAAGAAGAATACAGGAGCATCTGTGATGCAAATGGGGTCATCATTATCTTCTTAATCAAGATGAAAAGTGCTTTGTCCCTCAATCGGCACAAAACGTCGAAGTTCACCTCTGCAAATGATAGCATTTAGATGATATTTTTCAAATTTTAAACAATTAAAAGTTGTTCAATTATATGGACTTTGGATTCAATCATAGATAAAATGAAATAAATTTAAAAATAATTGTTGTTTGCAATAGAGGAAAAAACTTATTTTATCTGTAAGTAAAAATCATCGATTTCTATTAAAGATGTAGTTGTTTAAATATTCTCCTTAAGAATATGAAAATCTCTTTATTCATCTAAAAGTTCTAAAGTAATAAGATATATATAAAAGCATTCCTTGAAAAGAAAATATAACCCTGAAGTTTTTAAAACTATGATTCTTTCACCCCAAACAATGTGTCTTTTTTTCGCGAAGATTTTGACAATGATTTCAGTTAAGTTTGTATCTGAGGAAGAAAATTACTCCATTTTGAAGGTATCTTATAAAAAGAATGAAAAAAGTTACTTTATTTTCTCCTTCCATTTCTTTTTGGTCACCATTAAGTGTTCTCTGTTCAAAGAGAAAAGTTTGGAAGAGCAACTTCCTTTTACAAACATTCTCTCGCTTCCAAAAAGAAACTGGCCGTAGTGAAAACATAGACGGAGAAAGAATGAAGCCCGAAAGAGGTTTCTTTCCCTTTTTTTCAAGCTTTCTTCTCTATTTTGTTTCGCGGAAATATCAGTAGATAAAACGAAGAAAAGATTATTTTGTACAACGTCTAGACGGAAGTTTATTTTCTCTCTCTTATGGAGTAAGATTTTTCTTCCTAGGACGTAACGTTGAAAAAACACTGTTTAATAAGAAAATAAATTTTAAATTTGTCTTTCCGTGAGCTCTGCTTGCTTTAAAATTTAAAGCTCTGTAGTTAAAAAATATATTGAAGGAAACGAAAGAGAAGACTTCATTTCAGCCAATTAAATAATAAACAGATTCATCTTACAGTACTTTTAGAAGCAGTTAACGACTCTTTAATGTTTTTTGATTTTAAAAGAACAATTTATATGTGAAGCTAAAATGTCAAATTTGAGGTTGAACTTTTCTACTTTTTTCATTTTGATGTTTTTACTGAGAGTAATGTCATTTTCTTGATCAACAAATGGTAAAATTTTTTTTTCAGCTAATTTTTTATATTTAAAAGCGAAATCAAATTTAATCTGGAAGACTGAATTTAAATAAAAATTATATAGATAACAAATGATTGAGGATATTCACATATCCAATACAAGACAGAACTCTTCCATAAGATGAAAGAGAAATTGAAGGTTATTTGAAGATCCAGTAAAGGCAAATCATAAAACTTCTGGTTTTGATTCCTTCAAAGCAAATTTTACTTCCTTAGAAAATTGAATATATATATATATATATATATATATATATATATATATGTAATGACTTAGAAATTTTTCCTAAATTTAAAATAAATCCTTTTTAACTAGAGATATTTTTTAATTACGAACGAATTATTTCTACTTCAATCCTATGACAAAACACTTCTACTCTAACTAGACTCGCAAGAGTCGCACTGCTTCTAGAGCCTCAACTTCGGTACTTTCCCCTTTTTGGTCTTTTAAAAACTCTCCGCGTCTGCTTAATTTCCTCTTTTCGTAATCATGTAACGCATTGAGCAGTCACGCCGTTTTTCGGCGTAATTCTCCACTCCTGGCCATGGATTTAATATTCTCCTAATATTTTAAACGTTTAATCTTAATATAATATTGAGTACTCTATAACTTATTTGATTTTGCTTATCTTCGAAATGGAATAAAATGTTTTAGACATTTAACGACTGCAATCTTCTTCAACTACCTCTACACTTCACTTAACGGAACAACGTTATATATATATATATATATTTGTAGAAAAAAACTTGCATAGCCTTTTGCATTCTCTATGATTATAAAAATCCAGTGCGTTAAATCTAAGCAGTGAATCAATCAATATTTTGGATTGTGTGAATTGTTTTAAAAAAGTTTATTATTGTAGATGAAATAAGATCAGAGCTGGTATTTACTTTTAGAACAAAACAGTTATGATAATTAATATGAAAGTGGTTATGGAAAGGAAGATAACTTGTTATTTTAGGAATAAAGTTTAAAAATTTTATAACTTTATGATATGCAATTCTCATATATTTTCGAAAATTTGATTCACGAGTGAAAAGGCTGGTTCCGATTCATATAATAAGCTGCTGTCACACATTCATTTTCAAATTTGCATGTTCTTTTACTTGTTTTGTGTTTGTTCATGTTCAACCTAGAAAAGAATTTTTCTAATTAAGGCATACAAGCCCGATTCGAATTTGCATAATCAGGGTGGACCTCGCTTTGTTTGTTGCTGACTTTAATTAATCAGAAAGCTGTAGTAATTCCCTTCGGGACAAATAATTAACAAGGTTTAATCAAACTATTGATCTAGTTAGAAACATGTAGCGTGATGTTAATCCAGAGTACAAAATACAAAATTTAATGAAAATGATACAATAGAATAACAATAAATGCTTAGATAGAATTAACAGAGATTGTACGAAATAATTCCATTGATTTTATTCAAATTTGTAAAACTATTTTGCTTTGTAAAAAAAATTCTGAATATTCAGTAATTATTAATTTATTGGGTATAAATA
Source organism: Araneus ventricosus (assembly GCA_013235015.1). Lineage (NCBI taxonomy): Eukaryota > Metazoa > Arthropoda > Arachnida > Araneae > Araneidae > Araneus > Araneus ventricosus. The sequence continues at coordinate 29,354 of BGPR01004005.1, forward strand.
GGAAGGAGGTTGATTTAAAGTTCGATAAAGCATGAATTAGACTGAAAAAGTTCGAATGTATTGTTAACCCCTTAACATACAACACGTCTTTGACACTCGCATAAAAAATTACAGAATTTTTGCTATTTCAATCCGTATTTAAGTCAATGTAACAAGTAATTTGAAATACGAAAATCACCTGGACGCTCTTAATGTTTTACCATCTTAAATAGATTTAAATAATAAGAAATATCCCAAATGGGTGGTGGCATCTAATTAAGAGGTTAAATAAAATCGTATGTCAAGGGGTTAATGAAACAATTTGTGGGGGTTTGATACAGATTTGTTAAATTTATCCATATGCAAATATAATACATGCATTTTATATGTAAGAATTGAATTAATTTAATTAATGAAACTATGAAATAAAATTTATTAATATGATGTGTTTTAAAAGAACGGATGCGATTTTAGATTAGGTTAAGTTATATTAACTTCCCGTTTTGAAGCAACATGAGAGCTATTTAGGAACGTACCTCGTAATTTTGAGCCGCGGTCAGATGACGAGGACGACACCTGGGCTGGCGCCCCCCTCTCCAAGCTTCCGCGCCACGCCAGCGAGAGGGGGTGTGGCCGCTGCGTATGATTTAGCGTGCGGCAGGCCCCATACACGGCGGATCTTCAGTGGAATCGGGTTTCGAACCTGCGGCCGTCTGGGCCCGAGGTCGAGACCTTACCATCAGGCCACCGCGGCCTCGATGAGATTTTAGAATGTATTAATATTTGCATATTATTTTATTCTGTTTCATAAATTTTCGAGTATGGTTTTAAATTAAAATTTTAATGCTTTTAGGATTCTAAGGGGTTTCTCAATGAGTTATGCCGTTATAAGAATCTTTCAAATATGTTCTTTACATAATCATCAATTTATTTTCGCTCTTTTTTGAAATTTAAAATGTAAGGTAAAGCAATGCGATTTGCTGGTTTGCGCGTTCATTCCTTGAAAAATTGAAGAATCATTACAACTTAGTATTTTTGATGGCTCATCGAAAGCAATGATCCAACAGATATACATTATTTAAACAATAATTAATTTTGATAAAACAATTCCTGTTATTTTTTTTCACTATGTCATCTCCAGCACGGTAGTTCAAGGAAATTTTCAAAACTTTTACCTAGGTGGATGGAAGTATGGGAATGCTTATCACAGTACTCGCTGTCTATTACTTTATTCTGTTAATTAGCCAAGTTATAAGCTTTTTTAATAATTTTTTCCCCCCCAAAATTGATCAAGTTTTTTTCCTATGTGTTTTTAACATAGGAAATACTTTAGCTTATAACTCTCTTCCTATTAATCCCAGAGTATCCAAATTTGGTACATACCAGGTACTCAATATTTTCTCCCCCCCAAAAAATATTTACCCCCCTCTCTTTTTCTTCCCCCTTTTTTTATAATTTCTTCTGTTCTCCTTGGTTCCACCTCCATCTCTATTTTAATATAAATTTTAATTATGAACATTTGTCAAAGTTCTTAAAGTTTTTTTTTCTTTTTTTTGCACAGTTATCGCGGGGATGGGACGATGGGGGTAACTGCCCTGGTCTGCTCTAGCTACCTATAGTAATTGTACTATTCCCAAATCAAATAATCAAATAGCATTTCAATAGAACTATTGCATCTTCAACATGCCCAGGAAAAAATTTAGTAGTAGTTCAAACTACAACAAAAACAGAAATGAGATTAACGTCTATCGCACTAGAAGTTCAAATAAAGTAGTGAGCCCACCTCAGAGGCCAGATCCTCTATCTTTACAATCACAGCAAGACCCAAAGGAGACTCATGAGTGGTCCAACGTGGGTCGAGGAGATCAAGGGCTTCGTCAGCGGTGCCTTAGGTCATCAACCCCACTCAAAGAAACTAAGACAAATCAAATGGTGGTTGCATCTCCACAAACTTTTCAACAAAAACTTTCAAGGTCTCCCTTTTTGGAGGGCAAATTCCAATCTACATCAATGGAGGCTTTGAATGTGCTCCCATTAGCAGAATTTGCAGTATCTACACCAATATCAACAAGCTCTAGAACACCCTTAACTCCATTGGACCCAAAACTGCAAAATGCAATTCAGGAAAAAATAAGTTTTATTCAAAAAGCACGGTCCGTGTCCTATTCCAGAATGCGAGAGAAGGATCCTCAACGATTCTCAAATCTGGTTGAAGACCTGGGTCACTTTGCAGGTGGCATTCTCATGTCTGATATTGTGGACAATTGTGATGAGTTGGCCTCCTACGTTAAATCTCTTTCTTCTAACACCTCTAATAGCCAGTCTTCAACTACAGCTCCAACAAAGCAGCTTAACAAGCTAACATCAACACCAACTAAAACTTCTAGATTAAATTCAGTTGAGCCAATCAAAAACTTGCAACCGGAACTCAATCAGAAGATGAGAACCTTACATTCCTCCTCATCAACTAGAACTCCATCACAAATCATAGAAAACGAACTTTCCCAGCTGGATCACCACACTCCACCTCCCATGGCTATCAGCTTCCCAGAAGCTGAATTTTCAGCACAAAATTTTCCCTCAGATACGACAGATATTGACGGAGCAATTAATGAAATGAGCTCAATCCCATTGCAAGATTTTCAAGTCGAAGAGGACCTTGAGGTTCTATACACAAAATTAAAGGGCAAACAGTTCATTCCCTTGTCCCAACGGGATCAGAAAGAAAGAAAGGACCAAATTGATGATGATCGGGACAATCTACATGAACAAGTGGATAAAATCAGAGGGGTTCTCTCGTCATCAACACCAGACGTGGGTAAAGCGCTCCTCCTTCTTGACCAGCTTCAGGCAGATATCCTGGCATCTGAACTCATATACATAAAACCACAATCACAGCAGTTAAATATCAAGACAAAAAATCAAATCCCGTCCTGCTCAACCCAAGCATCCATCCCTACATCTCCACTCTTAGCAGAACCATCTTCAAATCCAACAATTTTACTATTTCCAAGTTCCAATACTTCGAAAAACTTAACGGCTATTTTAAATGAAGAACTTCCTTCAAAAGACTTTAACCCCACAAACATCAAATCTATAAAAGGCAACGGACTGGCAATTTCATTTAAAACCGCAAATGATTTAGAAAATCTTCAATCAAAAATTGATGGCAATGCTAACCTCAAGTCTTCAATCCACTCAAAACGCCCAAAGAAACGTCTACCAAGTCTTATAGTTTATAATATTTCATCCTCAACAAAAGTAGAAGCAATTCAAGAAGCCTTAGTCAATCAACTAGCCCTCTCAGACCCACCGAAACTTGGGTTCCATTTCAGGGGCTCCACACAAGATTCGTTAAACTGGGTATTTGAAGCGTCGGCCACAATACTTCAGTCAATTCAAAAAACTAAAAAACTGCAAATAGGCTGGTCCATGTTCAGAATTTCAGAATTCTACCACATAAAGAGGTGCAACTTCTGCCAGGCCTTCGGGCACACGACAAAGGACTGTTTTCTCCACCTCCCATCTTGTGGTTATTGCGCAGACCACCACGCCACGCGAGATTGCCTTTCGCAGGTACATTGCTGTATTAATTGTTTCGAGTCAAATCTTTATGCTGGTACTCAACATCCAACATCGCACCCAGCATGGGATAGAAAATGCCCATTTTTTCAGACTGAAAAACAACGCTATTGTAACACACGAGACTATACATAATTCTGTAATTATAATATTTATTTAAAATGTTGTAACTGTATAAACTTAATCATTATATGTGAATCAATTGTATACTAAAACAATGTCATTGCCTTATTCAACGACATCTTCTGATCTTGTATCAAATAGCCTAGAGTTGTCACCTGGTTCAAAAGGCCATGAATCCTTTTACTAAAAAGATGTCTTTTCTGGTAATTATATACCTACTTAAAACCTCCAATGTTAAATCAAACTCAATTAGCATCTTCCAATGTATCAAACAAGGCAAACCGTTCATTACTTATCTTAAAAGGGAAGAATGTCACAAAATTTCACGTTATAAGATTCATAATATTCTGAAAATTCCAACCATATACTTATGTAAATAATCTTAATTATTTTCAATATAATCATTTTCTTAACAAAATATCTTAGTCTTTTGTAAATACTGTACATATTAATAATCATCTAGCTCATTTTCTACATGTGAATTTCCACTCAATAATTATTGTAACAAGACAAAACTAGTAGAACGGGTCTAAAAACTTGTCGTAGACCTGCACCTTGTATCCAACAATGTACTCTTCATGTAAACCTAAAATGTTTTTCTTATTTTATTAATATTCTAATATCAAATGTAATATCTCTTTAATTTTAATAAAGTTGTTCGGGTTTTGGCCTCTGACGCGGGGCCTCGGCGGCCCTGCGGAGGGGTTTGGTTGTTCTCTTATCCTACAGGCAGCCATCCAAACTGCGAAAAGAGATCGCGAGATCTCAAAAGCGGGGCTGCCTTGTAGAGTCAATGTCAATGTCTATTACTACTGAGTTCAGTAATTTCGGTAGCTTTTTGAATATTTTTTAAACATCGATGAATTATGCCATTTCTCGCAGAATTAGCGAAGATTATCTTGTGACCGACTAATCAGAACAGGTTTCATTGTTTTCAAATACGTTCAGCGTAGCTCGTGGTTATAGGTATTTAAAACTTCCCGTCGAGGGGAAGGCTAACTCGTGGGTACTTAGGATTAAGCGCCGGCTCACAGGTGTCACAAAAACTGTCAAAGCATCATATTCCTGTACTTTCAAAATCAGCTTATTCCCCTGATCTCGCCTCCATGTGAATTTTTCCTCGGATGAAGAATTTGAATAAGGGCAACGATTCTCAAGTTCCTAAGAAGTGCAGCGACGAAGGCACTGGAGGAGGTGACAAAAAGAGGTTTGTAACCAGCATTTTTTTTTTTATGTACGATGACAACCAGCTGGAGTGGTCTCCTCAAAACTTTCTCGTATACTTCCCTGAAAAGGTGTTGTTTCTCCTCCCCCCGCGTGGATAAAAAAATTCGAACCTACTGTAACCCAGGATCCAATGACTATCAGAAAGTTTTTCATTGTAGATTATAGTGATTGTAAAATATTTAGGTAAAAATCAAATTCAAAGAGATGCGTACCTATTAAAACGCATCCGTCACACACTTCTAGGTTCCACTCTTGCCGGTTCAAAGACAAAGTGATGTAATGCGCTCAATAGCTTCGGCGCGCACAGAGATTTCTACCAATACGCATGCGCGTGGAGAATCGGATTAGAAAAATTAATTATGCAATTTGAACGCCTTTTTTAAATCTATTGACACAAAAATTGGACACAAATCTACAATAACAGTAAGAAGGTCACATACCAAATTTCATTTATCTAAGTAATTTTGTTAAGAAGTTATTGCGATTAAAAATATGCGATTAGACAGACCGACAGACAGTCAACCCTTAGACGGATTTGGTCCAAAATTTGATACGGACCTACATTTATGATGATAAAACTGTGTACCAAATTTTATCCATCTAGCTATTCAAGTTTTTGAGTTACAGTGTTTACATGAACGCGGACAGACAGACTTCCCGTAGACGGATTTTGTTCAAAATTTGATAGTAACCTACACATAATGTGTAAAGATCACATACCAAATTACATCCCTGTATCTCTAATAGTTTTCGAGTTATCGCGTTCACAGACACACAGACAGACATAATTCCAAAATTGTATTTTTCGGACTCAGGGAGATCTAAAAAGTGGAGATTCGTCAAAATCTCGAGTTCGAATTTTTTGACGATTGCAATACTTTCTCTTTGCATACTTCGTATACGAGAAAGTAAAAATGAACAGTTGGACAGTGTAGTTATTTCGAAGGAAACGCCAAATAAAAGGTTCTTTCGATATTCATTCTCCAGTAATAAAATAATTTCTGGAATTTTTGAACGTATTAGTATAACAAATATTATATATACACATCACAAGTTAACCGAAGTAATAATGGTTTTTCCAGAAATGACATTTTATTGATATTAAAGGCAAATACAGATTTTCGGAAATGCGACAAATCTTGTGATGCCACTATCACAGGTAACGTAACTGCGTGTGTCATCGTTACCTAACGCTGTTCCTCCTGAAAATTGCTCATTGCATTCCAAAATAATATTGAAGTGGCACATTTGACATTTATCACGTGAGTGGATTCCATCAATCAGCCGAAACTATCTATAAAGAAGTATTCTGTTGTCTTGTTCATACTTTTTGTTGACAATACCGGAGATAAGTATCCTAAATAATATTTTTTTGCATAAAAAAGGAAAAAATCGAATAATTTTGTGTAGGATGCTTAAAACTGCAAAATTTCATCTATCCATTACACCCATCCATTGACAAAATTAGCTTGTAATATTAGCATTCAACATTACAAACGCGTGTCACTGTTTCTATTTAATTACACTGCTGTGAAAATTCGCTTCGAAATTCTTTTGTGTAAAATATGTTTACTTCAATGTATGGTTCTTTTTTAAAACATAAATTCTATTGCATCTGGCATTTGTCAAAATAGCTTATATAGTAAACTCCCCATTATCCTCGAATTTGGGTGGCACTTTAGCCACGGGTAATCCACAAAATCCCCGAAAAGAACAAAAAACAACACGAAAATGCTTTTATTTGAAGAAAAACAGTACTGGGCTAAACATACAATTTTGATTTAATAAACTGTATATTTCTGTACTCATATAAGTTATTTACTTTTTTGCAAGAATAAAATAAAACAGACACATAGACAACTATTTTTGTTTTTTTGTGTTAAAACTGCTTTTTTTTGCGAATTTTTTTTGTAACATTTTAGGATTAAAATCCTCGGACAACCGAGTGTTTATTGTATTTTCTTTATTAAAAATCTGATTGCACCTGTAAAGTTTATTGTCTGATTTTCATACAGTTCTTTTCTTTCAGAAAAATAATGTCAGTGTGATTTGAATTTTAGATTGCAAACCAGTGTGAAACCTAGATAGTTGGAAAAATAAGCGAAATTTTGTGATTCCAGTATATTATAGGCAAAATCAACGGACAATATAGATTTTTTTGTGATTGATTGAATTTTACAACAAGAGTCAGATTTAGTTATATTGTGTACTGCAATTAGACGAAGAGTTACATTGAGAAATCTTCTTCAAAATTCACATTTTGTGAGAGAACTGCTTTAATAAAACATGACTGAAAATTCTATCTCTGTATTTTTACAAAATCAGTTATGCATTATAAATATTCTGTTTTGTAAAGAGAGAAGGATAGTGGAATTTTGTTCAACAAGCTACATATACTTAAATAAATTGTGCCATAGCGAATCCTAAATCCATTTTGTGGTTGGTGCCTGATTGCATATCTATATCCACTTTGTGCACCGTTTGACGAGGTTTTTAACATAACATATGTTTACAGTCTGGATGCTGTCCATAAGTTGCGATTTACGACGTACATAAAGCTGGGCATTCACGAGAAGGCTAAGATATGCCATTTGTCCTAAGACTGGTTTTTTCCGACCTCTTTTAGTCGAAAAATTAGGCAAAGCATTCACTGATGTTCCAAAGTTTGTTTCGAGACAAGGTTCAAAGTCGCAGAATTCCTGCCACCCAACTCCTCTTCTCCCACACGGGAGATTTCGAGTTTCATTTCTAGCCTCGACACGAGGTCCCAATCTAGGCAGAACTATTATTTTCCCGCTAGCCTCGCAACGAGGTCCCAAATTGGAATAGGCGGATGGAGTTTTGGATTTTGAGTTCTTTTGAATTCCACCACATCGAATCCATTTGTTCCAAATTTCTTAGGTTTTCGACCTTGACATTAGGTTTTTCCTTCTCTTGTTCCAAAAATTCCAGTTTGGAACGGCGGTGAATGGCCCGCTTAAGGCAAAAATCGTTCGAAACGCACTTCAGGGTAGATCGTTGATTCTCTAGTTGCACAATTTGGCAGGTAGTTTCTTGTTGGATAGTAGGTGCTCACTATGAAACGATTTCTTTCAAACTTTTAATTAAAATTTAATCAAAACTACGCCTTCGAAAATATCAGAGCCTATTATTACGACAAAACCGTTTTTGCACTTATTCAAAAATACAAACAATTAGTTTTTCAGTGATACCAATTTTATTTACGCACATTTTTTTCTCTAAATATGTGATAAATTGTTCAAAATATTTTTAATTATATTTTTCAACAATACTTTTTATTGTTTAAGTTACTGCATTTATACTGCAACTTCCTCTGCCCGAAACTCTTCACAAATTAGAAAAATAAAATTAGTGACATAATTAAAATGGATTCCTTCTTGAATATTACCTTGCCATGCAATTTTTGTTCAAAGTAATAAAAATTTTTAATTATGCTTCAGAGATCAAATTTTTTTTATCTTTTCACGAAATATTAACTCACCAAGCAAGCACAGAGATTTTCATCCGAAAAAAGAACTCGTTATTAGTTACCTGAAAAGAATTCCTTTTATTTTCTAGTGAAATTACGGAATATCCAATGGAGAAACTTAGGGATGGGACAGAAAAGTGGTACCACTTAACGTGCTATTGATTATGGGGCTCAACGTAATGTTCATGCTTTGAAGAAAGTTTAGTGTCCATCTTTGCGATGCGTGGAAACCTGTCATTCAGTTCTTATCGAATAGGAAATGCGTGCTTAAAAAACAGAGAATCTTACAGCGCTACTATGCATTCGTATACCAGCCCCTAGATGTGCAACAGGTTTTGAAAAGAAAATTAGGACACAAAAGTTTAGTAAATGACAAAAGCTTAGTATGGGACTAATTCTTTATTATTATGCTTTAATTAATGTAGAAACTTTTCTTTAACCGACCTCAAGACTAAGAAATGCTTCTGCTGTGGACTTCTAAAATTATATTAGAATGGATCGACAACAGCAGTTTCTAATCTAGTTAAAAGTTTCTTGTCTATAGTTAATAGTTTCTTTCCTATGTTATCAGAAAGAGAACATGATTTAGCTTTTAAATGTAAATACATTTTCTCGTAAATATAAATATTTATTTAATCATTAAGTTTTCCATTACATGAATTTGGGAAAAGTGAGTAAATATGACCTCATTTTTATAAAATGGTACCTAAATTTAAATTAAGTGAAACAAAAATTGAATTTTAAAGTATTTATAGCAAATCACTAAACCTACAATAAATCTTTGAAAGTAAAATTTCATGTATGCAGATGTAACTACAAAGAATATACTATACTAAACTCCAAAGAAAAATAAATAGGAAGTTAGTAGTTAGAAAGATAATAGCAGTTGATGATTTTCCTTTAAAAATACTACAAAAACTGAGTGTGTATTAAAGAAACTTCCTACATCTCATATATATAGAATCACAATAACATGTTACAAATTAAAAAATAAAGCGATAACAACATTTTTTAAGACACTTTTGTCTGTTATGATAGTTAAGAAAAAAAACAGAACGCAACTTTCAAACAAAAATTCTTCACACATTTCAATCATTAAAATAGTACCTCTGAATCTTTTGAAGAAACTATACCACTTCAAGAATAAAAGGAAACGAATTCATAGCATAGAATTTCTAAATTCTTGTATTCTTTCTTGTTATCTCTATACTTTGTTGTTAAGTTCTTGTAAGAAATGGTTTGACAAAGAACGTGACTACGGAAATGAATAATAGTTACGTGTCCTATTGCGGGAATTTCTTTTTTTACGTTTGTACGTGACAATATGAAGTCTTCCAGGGCGTGAATTTTTTATGTTTAAGTTCTTCTTGACATTCCATATCCAGAACATCAACTTCCAAATAAAAATAAAACGCCCGCCTGTGGCAGAAGAATTTTCCACCTCTTCCGGGAAAACATGGGTTTAAGCCATTTCCTGACTTTACCCTCTGAAATTATACAAATTTTTCAACCTTTACTTTAGTAAAATAATTTAATGGGAGGTGTTTTTGCAAAGAGGTCGTTAACAGCTGTTTCACCCTATTTCAACTAAAACTTTTTTAAGCACTTACATTTCACTTTTCTAGAAAAATTTGCAAATTCATGACAGGAAACTTCTAAATGAAACTTTTCACTGTAAAATTCTCGTCGCATGGAAAGAGGAGCTTATTCTTTATAAATTGCACGGTAAACACTTATGCTGTGAAGAAAGAGCTCTTACGAATTACCCGTTATGTCCGTTACATACGAATAAAGTTTCTCGTTGTTAGAAAGAGATTTGATGAGCCAAATCACATAAACCCGCCAAGGATTATTTCGTCATTATTACTTAAAGTTGACGTTAATGAATGATATTTTCTTGCATATATATTATAATATTTTAAAAAATTTATTTTTTGTTGTATCAAATTTACGTGTGCAGTTTTTGTTTTGCAGGTAGCATGTTTACTTTGGAATATTAAAAAAAATAAAATAAAGTTTATAAAAAGAAATAACATATGTTGAACGTTGTTCTGAAAGTAAAATATCAGCTTATGGTAAGGAAAAAGAAAGGATTTAAAAGTTTATTCCGTTATATTTGGAAATATGAAGTTTTCTTCTAAAAAAATTATTATGAGAATTATCATTTAATGCTGGATATCTTCAACAGCAAGAGGCGGTTATAAGGTCCTTGTATTTAGTTTTACACATTCAAAAAACATTATCCTTCATTTATTGTCTCAAATAAAGCAAAAGGAATCCACCTGTCCACCAAGAAAGGAAGGAAAGGAAAAAGGAAGGTATTTGTTAGAGAAAACTTTGTCTGAAAATATTTTAGATTATTATTTCTGTAAACACAAAAAAGAAGGAATCAAGATAAAGATGGAGATGTCTAAAACCTCAAAAAAACACGATAAGACTCAAGGATATTTAACCTTTGAACAATG
>BGPR01004005.1:40229-99290 GCA_013235015.1 Araneus ventricosus
ATCTGCAATTTAAGACGAATGCAAGTTAAATTTTTGCATTCGCAAGAAATCGAATTGTTGGTAAGAATTTTAATTTTATTTTTTTAGGATTAAGGAACTAGTTATAAGTAAAAATCTAATTTTTCGAAGCATATATATGCAGTTTATTTAATTATTATATTTCAATATTAAATAGAAACGGAGTAAGAAAGAATCTGATTCAATTCAGTTTTAAAACACTTCCAAGAGTCCTCTAAGAGGTTCAGAACACACGTCCGAGTTCAAAGTAACAGGTGAAAGCAAATATCAACAATTGAAATAATACTACAAGTACAAGTGAAATAATTTGACAAAAGATATTAAAAATTAAACTTTGCATTTAACAGAATGGCGAAAAAATGCAGCACTTCCAATAAAATACAAAAGAAAAATATTAAATTACAAAAGAGAAAATACAGAAGAAACGGAAGAAGTAAACAATAGTGATAACAATATACCTTTTTCGCGCAACGCAGCAGCATCTAGTAATTGCTTCAACAATATTGTCCATAATCAACTAATCAATTAAGATAAAAACAATCTACAAAATTTCACACTTCAATAAAATTATAATATATTAAGATCAAACAAATAAAATGGAAGAGAACTCGAATGGTGAACTTCTTCAAAGTGCCACCCGCCATAGGAGTTCTAATATGGATAAATTTTCTGTCAAGGGAATAACTTGATAGTCAAATAATATTCCCTCTGTGGCCTGAATTTATCATTATTTTGCAGTTAAGGTTAATAACGCAATGAGTCTTTTGTCAGAATTATCAATATATGGTGGTTCAGACACCAGTCGCGTTAGAGTGACCTTGCGAATACCGAAGAAATAACCAAAAGCCGCAAAGAATTTCTTTAAAAAATTCTTAAAAGCACCCGCAGCTTTGCGTTCAAGAATGACGGACAAAAATGTCTCGTAAATATGTAATTTTGGAATGTTTTTTTTAATCTAGCTATTTTTATTCCAGGTTCCCTTAATAGTGGGAGAACAAACACAATTCGTCTGAAAAAAGGGACAGCCGAAATTTACATTAAAAGTGAGGAGGCGGCTAAGCTAGTCGGCTTTTGTTTAACTTGTCAATATTCGGTACTAACTTTGACAAAGTAAATGTTTTATCTGGAGTCTCTATTGGCGAGACCTCTGGGACGTTGGCGCTCTGGTTTCGAATAAATCCATTGAAAATATACTTTTGGAGATAAAGTTTTTGGTGGGTTAAGAAGACGAATAATGGTCGGATCGATGTGTTTGCCTAGGTCCGGAGATCGGAGAAGGATGGAAATTATTTTATGGATTTGCAATAGCTTCCAGAAGCGCTGATATTGATGTAAAAATGAGGAACCGAAGCTTTTAAGAGACAATAGTGGTGAAAATTTATTCTCCAAAGTTAATCTTCCAATGAGATAGATGATGTTGCTGTTAGGCGTTGATGAAAAATGCGGAGAGCTTCCCCATTAAGTTAGTTTACTTATAGATTGGATATATTTGAGAGGAATGGTGTAAGATATCTTATTCAGTTAGTAATGATTTATGACTAGATGTAAATAGCGATTAAACTAAAGATTGTTATTATCATTATTATTTAAATAAAATAACTTATTTATGGAGGACTATCTATTTCATTAGAAAAGTGTTGAATATCTGGACTTATGTATATTCTCCTGATGTTGCTTTTAACCCTCTGACTACATATCCCGCGACCTCCACGGGTTGGAAGTTCGCCTGTTTTTTGCTGCATCCTGCGATTCTCGCAAGCTAATGGGTTTACTTAGTACTTTTAAAACTTTGAATATTATTATCCTAATAAAGCCCTGCATTTAAATAACAATTCGCTTGGTTCGACGGTATTTGAACATGTTTTAAAACGTTGCATCTTAACAGTGATTCAAAAAATTATGCAGAGAGTTAATTGTGATTTTTTATTTTGCATGATTCATTTTTAGAAAAGTATATTTTCGTATTCATTTCAGTTCATAAATATCTAATTATTCGCAATAAATGGTGATTAGGACGAAGTGTAAAACATCTTGAATAAAGCGTTCTTGAAGTATGCAAGTTTCAGTGAAAATCGTCTTTGTCTTCATTTGATATATTACGACCCAATCAAATGACTTCATTCCTTAAATTAAGTAGAAATTTAAACAATAATGCAGCATTGAGACGTTTTAGAAAAGTAACTGCATTCAAATTTTTCTCGTCAATTATCGGAAATACCAATAAGAATAAAGATGCTGCATTTCTCGACAGGACACGCTAGTGAGTATATATTATAACTGGATTTATAATTCGCTTGTTGCTTGAGACACTGATACTCAAGCTTTCAGGTTTCCGGATCGAAATTTCCGTCACGTCTTTAATCGCGTAATTTTAGTTGAATTTTTTCCCCTTTCAAAGAGTTTTTTTTAAAAAACTTACTGCATCCATTAACGTCCGATATCGTAAACATCTTTTGCGCTTTCAGAGGTCATGTTTTAATTCATTAGTTCCTGCATTTTCTCTCTTTTTTGTCTTTTGATGTTTTATTTTGTAACGTATCTTTTTCGCAACATTTTGAAAGTTATATTAGTTAACGCATGGAGTATTGTTTAAAGGAAGTTTTCTTTTTCCAAACTTCTCCCTTTTCATTCAAACCATACTGTTGTAAGGAAATAAAAAGGTTAGATTTGAAAGTTTTAATTCAACAAGAAAGAATTCAAAGGAGATTTAATTTTGTTAGGGAAAATTAGTGACAATATATGTAGAAAAAGAAACGGCGAAGGGCATCTATATCTATACTAATAATAAAGGAGAATGTGTGTGTTGCTTCTCTACAGGGCAGACTGCTAGACCTAGAGCTACGAGATTTGACAAAAACATAGTTTGAAGGGTGAGAATGTGCACCTCGAAGCCCGTTTTCTGAAATTTTAATTAGTTAAAAATTAAGCTAAATTTTGGATTTTCTCCATAATAACTTCCGAAAATATTACAGCATAAATTTATATTTACACCATTTGAAAATTAAAAAAAATTCAATGATATCAATTAAGTTGTCGTACGATTTTTGCTCTAATTTTAATAAATTTTAAAGCATATTTTTTGGCATAATTTACAATAATACTTTTCATTGTTGCAACGCATTTCAAACCATTTTCATTGTTTAAACAAATATTTATTTGCATGTTTCTCTTCCATTGTTGAAAGCTAAGAAAATATCTTAATGGATTTTACTTTCTCCTCTTATTTGATAAATTTTTCTGTAAAATTTGTGAAGGAAGTCCACAAGATAGTTCGTATACAATGAAATAATCCAGTAAACTGAAAGATTATCTTTGATATGTTTTAATTCTTTTTATCAGTGTGTTTTAAGCCAATTAGCATACCGCTGGACGTGAAATGTGCCGTGCCAATTTAATGTTGAAATCAAATGCGTATTTTACGTTAATGTAGACAAGAAACACAACAAGTGCAAGGCTACGAAAAGAACGCGGGTTAAATGGCTATAGCAATTTGAAGTTTAAAACTACTTTGTTAAGAGAAGCATAAATATAAAATTATGCATAAGAGATTGAGTTGAAATTTTATTTCCGGCTATCAAGATGGTCACCGAAGGCGGCTAGTATGAAAAAATTTGGATCCCGAGCAATATCGGGTTGCTCGTTTCAAAAAGCCGTAACTAGCACTTATGGACGATTTTGCTACGGAAAGGAGTAACAGTTTCACGTCCGAAATATATTCTATTAACAAGGCTATAGCAAATTCTGCTTGGAGAAATCCTCCCACACATGATTGGTATGCCGGGAACCGTTCTGGTCTGTCTCTACAGTCCGTAGGCACAAGATCCGCTCAGACTGCATTGGCCAGGTTGCGTAGTGGACACATTAAAAGCTTAAAATTCATCGATAAGGAAAAGACTTTTTCTTCTTGCCCTTGTTCCTGTCCTGCTTCTCCTGCCCATATCATTGACTACATTGGCGCCTCTGCGAGGCAGCTGTGGAGTGGGGAGGGCAAAGGACTTGTGGAGTTGTTGGAGCGACATGGTGTCATGGACCTGGTCTAATCTTGGGCCAGGGGGGACATGAAACAACAACAACAAGGAGTAACAGACAATGAGAAAGTTTAGCACTTTTTCTGAGATCTTTATTATATCCTAAAATTCTCTTGCATTTTCGAAGATAATCGTGTTGCACTACGTGCAACGCGTGACTCGTACTACGGCTGCTTGGAGTTTACAGTTAATTCACTTATTTGTAAAATAGCATTGAAATGAGAAATTTTTTTGTCTCTGTTCTTCTCGGGAGCAGAAAATTTCATTTTATCTGAAACGAGTTCTGAAAAGTTTGTTTTACTCATTACGTTAATAAAATTCATGCTATAATTAAATTATCTGATTTGAACACGGAATTATTTCACCTTCTCAAAGAAGCTTAAAAAGTAACTGAATAATTTATTGGAAATATAAGTTTTTTTCTGTCTTCGAAATTCTGATAAAAGAAAAGAAAGCAAGGCAACAACTGCTTCCTTTCTTAATATTTTGAGCACTGTTTTTTCCCACTAGGAATTCTTGTCATTCTTATCCTCTATTCAATTTTGAGAAATTAGTCAAATCTTTGTTGTTCCATTCCTAAGAGGTGTGACTTATGTAAGGGACAGGTAAGAATTCAGCAATGGGTTTTTGAAGGACTCTTAGCTTAAGCTGAAATTCCGACGAAGTAGTGAAAAATTCCGACTTTTTTGTTGACTCTATTATCTTAATTAAATTTTTTCTATCTCATTTTAAAAATGTAAATATTAAGAAAACGGAAAAAAGCACTACTTATGCAGTGGTTAAATTAAAAAAAAAACGCTTAACATAAATATTGTGAAATAAACTATGGGGAGTTGCTGTAGATTGATAAGTGGGAACATTGATACAATCCACACATTTTGATAATTGGAATGGCTCAAGATGTTCACATCCCCTCATATGTATGCCACTGTAACCCTTAGCACACGGTTCATTTTTTTGGCCATGTTAAATCAAAAGTTAATTTACAAATTAATCAAACCGGTAATCTTGTAGACGAAGTAAATTTTACTCTAAGTACGTGTTGTGTGATTTCTTTAACTAATTCCGTTTTTCTGTCGGGGAATGTGCTCCAAAGGTAGGAAAAAAACATTTATTTTTCTGAACTATAATAAGTTTTGAGTTTTTTAGCTTGAATTTTGCGTGACCACTTGTTTTAAGTAAAAAAGTCTCTTGGGGCAGATTGATACCATAGACTAAGGATAGAGTTAGACTGCTCACGCTGTAGAAAAACAAGCATTGGGAGTGAAGCAAGCACCTGGGTAGAAATTCCACTCGTCACGTGACTAAAGAGGAACTTCTTGGCTTCTTATCGCCACATTTGGCGAAGCGAGTATGAGGAGTGTTGGAAAAGGAGTAGTATTTCTACAAGTAGCGAAACGTTACTATTTTAGTTCATTTAAAAAACTAACTCACGAACGGAAGGAATCAAAATAATTGGATTTTATGTGACTAGGAATTTCATTTATTTTAAACCTTACACAATATAATACTTCAACTGACTGTAACAAAAACAAATTATATACTTAAACTTTTTAAATAAAAACAATATTTTTATTTAAAGCAATAACTACTTAATTTCAGGGACATATATAAAGAGGCTGAGGCCCTCTCCGAAATAAATTGACTAGTTTCAGATGTTATGGATCATTCTCCTTAAATAGACATATGTATCCCTTCTGAAATAAATCCTTTTATATCCCTTGGCTAAATTATTTAGTAAATAAAATCATCAAAACTTATTTATTTTAATTGAAATTTTAAAAAATAATTTGGTTTTTCCAAAGAATTTAAGGTTATTAATGTTATTTCTTATATTTATTTTTATAGTCATAAAATTTTTTTCATCTAAAAAATGGAACAATATAAAGAATTTCAATTTGTAAATGAGAATTTCTTAAACTTGAAAATATGAAATCATAAAACAAACTGTTTTGTTAAATTAGCCAACTTTACACTAATTGTATAATTTAACAATTTATTATAAACTTATTAATAACCTATATAGACATTTAATAAAATCGCATGAACTCTTTGTTCGTTAATAAATGCCAAAACTTTGTTTTAACCAAATTTTTTAATAAACATATCCAACTGCTATAAAAGACAATGTAGATAACCCATTTTTTCCGGGAGAAAAACATAGTCATCATTGAAATTTTAAACACTTTGTTCTGTGGATATTGATTAAAGAAGGAATTTTTTTTTCTTCAAAAATTAAGCTGTATTTAATTTTAGTTCAAAAGTAGCAATAAATTTAAATTGAAGTGCCCAATGAGATATTTCAAGAGTTTACTTTGTGAAATACATATTTAGTACGTTCAGTGTTCTTATTTATTATTCAAAAAATAAGACAAAGATGCAAACACTGAACTTTATTTACAATTAAATAATAATACAAAACTAGATGTAGATAATGACAGCCATTTCAGATATGGCGATAGTTTAACAAGGGCCCAAATTTAGTTTCATACAAAGTAATAAATGGATAAAAAAGAAAGATACATGTAAAATTTCTTTTATCAATAAAATAAAACTAATATCTTTATAAGCACGATCTCATCTTAAATACATGTTGTTTAACACTTATATTTCTACTAATGTTCTCACAACATACAGTCCAGTTAAGAAAGACACCATCTGGCACATTTCAAAGTAAAAAGGTTCAATAAATGGTACTTAAATTTTTAAATTTAATATAATATTAAAAACATACTTTTCTAAGCCTTCTTGAGTGTGATTAGAAATAAATGCCTTCTGCTTCAGGTAACTTCTTGAAAAGTGTTCAGCCTCTTTTGTATTCTACGTTCTTTTTGGTGCAAAGTCTTAATTATTTTTAACTTTTTATTGAGTTCTTCAGTTGCCACTGTCACTACAAGTTTAGCCTTGGTTGGCGACTCCAAAACCTCTTCATCAAAATCGCCAACATATTTTAATCTTTTACATGGTTTGGGAGAAATATCTGAAATAAAGTACAACTAGTTAAAAAAAACTAACATTGAGTCATTCATCTGTCAAGGAATTATTTAAAATTATAAATATCTTAAGAACAACTTATGGAACAAAACAAAAAATGTAATAGAAAGATAAAAAATATTTGACCCATAAAAAAATGTTTGAACTAAAATTACTTGAAAATTACACTAAAATATATTAAATAATGAAAAGATAATATGCCAACATTAAAGTAAAGTAAAATAATTTGAAGATAATTTCAATTTCCAATGTAATTAAATGATAATTCAAGCATAAAGCTTTAAATACCTAATAATGGGAATTAGAGAAATTAAGAATATTGTATATTTATAATACATGATGAAACTATTTTACCTTCATTGTTTCTGTTTAATACTCTTCTTTTAGAAGTCTTGATTTGTAGGTGTTGAGGGAATTTAAATATCGTTGGTACCGCATCAGACTTTAGCCAGGTACCCCCAAACTTGCCTGTATCAAAACAATCTGTAGTGAAATGCTTTGAACAAATCAAAGAACTATTTGTTGCTTTAAAATTTTCCCGGCGAATGTTTTTTTTTCCCAAATATATCTCCTTTCTTGATTTTTTGGAAATCTGAAAAATAATCAGATATATCTTTAAGACATGTCAATAATACTTTTGTTTTGGAAAACAATACTTGTAATAAAAAAAGCGAAAGAGAAATAAATAAAGATTAAATAAAAAACACTAAATATAAATTTTCAAACATCATATACACATAAATTAACAAAAATTAAACTAAAAGAAGTTATTGAGTTCTAAATTTTATTAATAATATAGTTTCTTAATTATATGCATAAAAGAAAATGTTTAAAAAAAATACCTAGAGATGAATTTTTACTGAAAATGAACTATGCTTATCTTTTTTACACACTGAAAAACATTCTACATTTATTTCATGATCATAAAATTTTATTTTCTTTTAAATAACACAAAAAAACACGAAAATTTCAGAATGTAAACAACTTCGCCAACATATCGCCAAATATCTCAATCTACATTTGTCTGTTAAAATTCCATATTTTAAACACTAATAGGCACTTAAATCTATAGATACTTCTAAAAGAGGATAATAAACAATTAACTTAAGAAAAGGATTAATTTCATACAAAACAAATTGAATAATATCGTTTTCAATTGCAACAAACGCCACAGCTAAGAGCTAAGACGTATTTTTGTGTAGCTATTTTGCATTAATAAAGCAAAAAATCATAAAAATTTTACTTACCGATGAAATGAAACAGATCCTCCTTTGATACATTTTTCTTTACAGTCGTATGCACAACAGGATTTAACCGTTTTCGATGAATTTTCATGGCCTTTCTTACTCACGCATTGAAATAACAAAGGATTCCCGTACGAAGTGTCTCGGTCGCGTCCACGAGTCACGTGACGAGGTGCTTGCTTCACATTGCAACCCTCCACGAGCAGTCTATTCGTATCGTAAGTCTATGATTGATACAGTTGACAGCGGGACACATTGATACGCGTCTTCTGTGTGCATCAATGTGCCTTAACAGCAACTACTTTGTAAAATCGTCTTCAGAAATGGAAAAGAATATAAAAATGAACTATCTAAGAGAAACACGCAATTAAGTATTTGTTTAAGCAATGGAAACGGTTTGAATTTCATTGCAATTATGAAAAGTATTGTTGTAAATTAAAAATGTACGGAAAATTAATTAATATCATTGAAAAGATAATCTTTTGATTTTTCAGATGGTTTAAAAATTATTTTTGTGCTGTATTATGTTCGTAAGTCATCAAGGACGAAAGCGAAAATTTCCCTTAATTTTTAATTAATTCAGTTTTCCAAAAACTGCTTCAAGGCTCACATTCCCTCCCTCAAAACTATTTTTACATACACACACCAAGATGCTTATTGTTGTATTTATCACCGAACTCCATACCATAAAGAACGCTCCTTGACGCCATTATGTGACTATTACCCATTCTGCCCTATATTAGCCAGTTGCTCTTATAGTGTAAAGGATATATTCAATGCACAGAACGTATTTCAAGCTAATTTATTTCCTTATTCACTTCTTTTAATAGTTTCATAGTCGAATTACTTCTAAAGGAAGAGAATATATATAAAAAATAGCTTATGAAACATTCATATTTCATCACTAGATTCACTTGAAAGAATGAGGAATTTTTATAAATTTTCTTGCTTTACGTAATATTTAAATCGGCCTCCTCTAAAACTATCAAACTTTGAATTTCGTACTCAGAACTTTGAAATATCTCGAAATCAAACTTGAACGTTTTTTTTTGTAGAATTAAATACAAAGTTGGCATAAGTATTCGCTCTCATCAACAAATCATATCTTCTGTAACCTAATTGGTCCGAAAGCGCCCGTGGCTTGAGCATAATCGATCGTGTCGCACATTATCAATTTCCAAGTTTGGTATCGCCAGATTCTTTTATATCGGGGGTACCTATCTGAGGAGTTACTTTTCGCCCTGAGGGAAAACACGAAACCTAGCTTTCTTCTGAAATGATTTTGGAGCTTTTCCTTTCCTTCACTTCTTTTTCCAGAGATGTTGTATTCTCTAAGTTTTCCTACAATTATAGTCCGAGCGAGTGAAGCCTGTGATAATGATCGGTTACGAGAAACTGGACTTGGCCAAAAGAAGTGTTTTTCTTTTCTATATAAATGTACTTTCTTCTCTTTTATCCAACTCAGTATTTTTTCCCTCACGATCCTTACATATAGAAGAGAATGTGAGCTGTTTCGATGGGTAATATGTATAGATTTAAGGATTAAAATAAAGAAATATGCATTTTTTTCTTTTGGGTTCTTTATTTTCTTCCAAAACTCGAGGTGCGATGAAATTGTAGAATAATGTAGTGGAAGTATGGCACGTAAAAGTGTTATTAAGCGAATGCATTAATAATTCAAAAGAAATAATGAAAGGTTTTGGGAGGCATTTTCGACGAATAAAATGGATGTAATCATCCTGCCGTTGTAAGAAAATAAATGGATGAGCAGAAAAAAACTAACGCTTTGTCTTCAGTGAAAAAACCAATATTTACCTATCATTCATTTATTATATTTACGTTCTTGAGAAAGTTTAATCTGAAAATATTTTGATGTTTCTGCTTTCTTACGGATTCTTAAGGATTATCTTTTTTGCATGTCGATGACATAGTGAAGAAATTTGATATAAACTGTAGATTTCTTCACTTAATATCTAGAGGTAAATGTAATTTTATTTTAAATAAAGTTGAATACCATGATATTGACTTTTACATTTGGCTAACAAATAATAACTTGCGATGACAGATTTCATTTCTAGGGCCGCAAATCAGTCTAGGTTTTCATTTTAGCAGTTAACTGATACATGTGCACAAAATAGTAATAAAACATTATATCTAAATTTGGTGCTCACCAAAATTCATGTATGCACATGGTAGCTTAAACTATGCTTTGTTAGTTGAAATTTTGTATTGCTTATACAAAACGCTAGTACTAAAGAAGTAGCAATCAAAATATCAGTTGCTACCAAACACTAAGGCTGCTAGTTCTTACTAAACACTAAGAACTAGACTACAGTTATTTTATAATTTTCTTCAGATCTTTTTATCATTTTCTTGTGGTGTTTCTTTTTTATCCTGATTCTGCAAACATTTTATTGACATCCAGAGAACAAACGGATTAAAAATATCAGAAAGTAAGCCTTTAGAAAAGATTTAAAAAATATAGATCGGTTGATTGTGATGCGTTTTAATAAAAAAATATATATATGTTTGCTAGCAAAAAAATCTTGAATTTAAATTACATTATTAACGTTGGGTAATATGATGCTATTTTGGGCGGTGAAACATCTACAAAAAATGCAGGAATAATAATTAACAAAATGCTGGACTAACAATTTTATGAGAAATTTCACAATATAGAAAATCTTTAAATTTATTATGCACAAGTACAAAACGCCTTTTTCAATTTCACAATGAAATTATACGTGCATGAAAATTCTTATTGGTTCTTGATAATAGAAAAATTATTTCAGCCAATTAAAATTTTGTTTATTAATCAAATTAAAACTTAAAAATATCGTAGCACGTGCGCTTTGTTGATTAAATGAAGTATACTGTTACGAAACTGTAATGTCGTTTCTCTACTACGTAAGGTTTATGGTTGAAAAGAGACATTTACAGGGATTCCTACCAGGGAGGCCAATATCCTCGACCTTGGCGACAAACGTGGCCAACATTTTGGCGACTTTAGCGACAAAAGGAAGGTCCCAGAAAATATAAGAATTGTCGCTCTATCTCTGTTAGGAATGGAGTTTTGGAGATTATTCTGGAATTCTCTATGTGACGTCACACCCTGTCGGAAAGGTTATAAATACCGAGCTACAAACGAATGAAAGTAATCTCTTTGGAGTCTTGTTCGCATTGCGAGTTTGTCAGCTGTTAGACGTTGAGTGCTATTGTTAGTGCTCTTTCTGCTATTATTGGTGACTTACTGTTTACTCATGCTGCGAATTTGTACAAGAGACGTTTCTCTAGAATATTCCTGGAATAAAGCGTCTTTCTTCATTATCCTGCTTGCTGGACTGTTTTCACCGTATACCCACGGGTTGAGTTTCGCAACAATACGATTATCTGTATTAATTTCTAATAAACCTTTTAATTAAATCTTGAAACTCAAAACTGTCATGACTCAAAAGGGAAAATGGCAAAATTTCTGAAATTTAAAAATACAAAGAAAGACTAAATTTGATTAAGCTTAAATGAGAATATGCTAATTCTACTTTACTAAGAATGCTTAAATAATAATATTCTGAGCCAAACCATATCAAACTGTTGAAAATTTCAATTGCAATTAATCAAAAGTCGTGTATTTTTCAACGAGAGAAGTAGCAAATAAAATTAAAAATGATGATTCATATAATTTTTCGTGATGGAAACAAAGCGCAGTGGGTAAACAATGATTTACGAAGTTTGTTATATTAATCACACATCTTCAAGTCCAAATTAATCATTACGAAATGACACTGCTCTAATTTTCTAAAAAGCGGAACTCGAGAATTAATTTTATTACAGAAAGAAACAATTTTCACAATTTATTTCAAGTGAGGCAATTTACTTTTAAAATGAATTATCTCTAATGATAAACTTTCACGTCATTACTTAAACAAATCTTAACAAAGCAAGTAAGCTTTTCATTCTTATTTCGGAAATACTATTTTCCACACGTCTAAGCATCTATTATCGTTTCAAACTCAGCTAATCTCACTGCATTCGTTAAGTGAAAGTGAAACTCTGTTAACGATGTTTGAAGTGACGTTTAATCAATTACGGGAACTGAAAATGATGTCGGCAGCGGTGCTTTTGAAATCCAAACAATGGTTAATGACGTTAAACATTTAAGAACTGGCTTAGAGCGTTCGTCAGAGATGGGTGGAAGAATGATACTGAAAGATAGCAATTCTAATAACATTAAGGTGAAAAAAAAACAGGCATAAATATTGCTGTGGACTTTAATGGCATTAACAATGCGAAAACATGTTAAGCGGAACTTAAATGTGACGTAGAATATGTAAAAGCTATCAGAGTAGAGATATTGTTTACCATTTTTATATAGTAAATTTAGTTCATATAAGGAGAAAAAATGCACAATATCTACTTCAATTCAAATTGACTTTTGTAGTGTGTTTTTCTCTCAGAAAGTTAGTCTTTAATTTTGTTACTGGAAGAATTTATTTTTATATGCTCGCTTAGAATTAAATAGACATATTTGAAATTTTCCAGTTTTACGCATCATTTAACTTCGTCTTATACACAAATATCCAAATTTGCATTTTATATTCAAACATTTTAAGTTCCTAAAAGGAGTAAACACCAAAAAGCCAAACTACAATTTTTTTATTTTAGTAGGATAAAGCACCGTGTGGGAACAAGCATTCGCTATCAGCAACAAACCATATCTTCGCGAGCCTAATCGGTCCGAAAGCGCCCGTAGGCTTGAGCATAATCGACCGTGTCGCGCATTATCAATTTCTAAGTTTGGTATCGCCAGCTTCTTTTACGGTGTGAGTACCTATCTGCAGAGTTATTTTTCTCCCTCCGGGAAAATGAGAAAGTTGGCTTTCTTCTGAAATGGTCTTATGATTGATTTTTCTTTTCCTTCACTTATCTTTTCAGAGAAGTTATTCTATAACTTTTGCTATAGATAGAGTACGAGAGAGTAAAATTTGTGATAATGATCGGTTGCGAGCAAACTGGACTTGACCAAAAAGAGTGTTATTTTTATGTACTCGTTCACCCCATAAATTTCTGTATGATTTGGTTTAAAGATGTAATATGTACAGATTTAAAGACTAAAATAGGGAACTTTTGAAACGCCTTATTTCCCCTAAGACTCGATTTGCGATAAAATTGTAGAATAATATCGCGGAAGGAGGATACGTAAGAGTGTCGTAAAGCTACTCTGCGCTCATTCCCAAATTGCTTGTGTGTTTCGGAAATGTGTTTTTATGTGTTAAAATCTAGAAATGAATGTTGTAATATGTGTGTATTATATTTTGTTATTTATTATATTTGTGTTATGCCATTCTAAGTGAATAAATAAGAAAAAGAGTAGGTGCACTGGGTTAGTACATGTCGCTTGTTCAGACATGTCTTGTTTTGAGCCAGCTGTCAGCGAGCAGACATGTTCGAGTGTGGGCAGGCTTTCCTCTTGAGTGACGTTCGACCTTCAACCAATCACAAAGGTGATTGGTTTCATCATCCATTTTTTCTCGACCTTGACCAGACAGAATGGATGATCTGATGACATCATTCAATTTGTGCGATGTAAGCGCCGACTCTTGAGCGCTCGAGGAACTTTTTTTTTATTTATTCACAAAGAATGGTATAACATAAATATAATAAATCACAAAATATAATACACACTCATATTACAACATTCATTTCTAGATTTTAACACATAAAAGCACATTTGCGAAACACACGAGCAATATCGGGAATGTGCGCAGAGTAGTTTCGCGGCATAATATGCCGTGACCAGGATACGAACCTATTTAAACAAATTCATTAAGAATTCAAAATAAATAACGAAAGAAGGCATTTTCGATGAATAAAATAAATGCATCCATTATGCCATGGTAAGAAATAAAAAGGACGAACAGAAAAAAAGTAACGGTTTGCTTTCAGTTAAAAAAAGATATTTACTTATCGTTCATTTTTTATGTTTATTTTCTTGAAAGGGTTTAAGCTGAAGAAGTTGGGATGTTTCTGCTGCCTTATGGATCATCTTTTTATGCATGCCGATGGCATTGGCATTGGCAATGATAATAATTTTAATTTCATGATATTAACTTTTACGTTTGTCTATTAGATAAGAACTTGCATTGAAAAATTTCAATTCTATGGCCGTCACTCAGTCACAGATTTCACTTTATCGGTTATCAGATACACTTTATCGGTTATCAAATATGCACAAGATAGTAATTAAATTTCATATTCAAACTTGATGCTTGAAAAATTCGGCAGGTGTGTGTGATGCTATGATAGTCTAAGGCATGTTTTGTGAATTAAAATTTTGTATTGCTTATTATTATTTTCTCACTTCTTTTTCAGTGAGCGTTCTGTGACGAAAAAGATAAAAAAAAAGATTTTGTTATCAATGGTTAAAAACAGTGATTCTCTTTTAAAACGTGTTTATTTTTAAAATTACATACAGAGTATTTAAATCGTATAAATCTGAATAAAAGAAAAGGATAATCATTGTCAACATATTAAGTCAAAATTCGATTAACCGCCAGTTTCTGTTATCCGTCATTATCTAAAAAATAAAAAATAACGTATATTAAAACGTTACAATGTATTTCTGTTTATTACTATTCTTACATTGAAGTTTATTGATGATTTTGTAAAATTATATAAAACATGTATGTATTATTATTATTCACTTTTAAAGGATTTCATTTTCAATTTCGTCCTAACCCAGCAGTGAAACCATGTTACTGTACATACAAAGCTCATCCAGAAATTAAGTACCGTTTGGGTATTAAAAAAAGATTAACAATTTGTTTTCATTTTTATTTCATTACAGAAAAATCTACACACCTTAAATTACTTTTCGACATATTCACCATGCGAATTACGGCATGTGTTATATCTTGGCACTAATTGCAACATATCCGCTTCGTAGAATTCGACCGTCAGCGACCTGAACCAGTTCTGAACGTTTACCGTGATCTCATCTTCACTTGTAAATTACTGACCGGCAAGAAATTTCTTGAGATGAGAAAACAAATGGAAATCGGATGGAGCTAGATAGAATTCTGTCACCCTCCTAGAGAAAAGGAGGGTGACAGAATTGTTCTCAGCGAAATGAATCAAGCAGTGTCGTCGTTATACGTGCGGTATGCTGTCGCGACGGGATGATCAACCTCGGGCGTCCACTGCGCTCCTCATCGTGGACATTTTCCCTTCCTTCGTTAAACATCCTAACCCACTTTCGCACCATACCTTCACTCATCGCGTCCTCTCCGTAAGTTTCGCTTATCTGACGATAAATTTCACAAGGTGGAACATTTCTCGCATTCAAAAACCTGATAACGGCTCTTATTTCACAGCTGGCGGGCCGATCGATTGTTTTAAACATGATTACTGACAAACAATGATTTCAAACGTTAACGTAAATAAACAAAATGGCTAGGCTAATTCGTTCTCGAGTTAAAGGATGTAACTACGCATGCGCAAACTTCGTGCTGTCAAATGAGCGGGAGATATGCTCAAACGGTATTTACTTTCTGGATGAGTTTAGCATAGTGAGATATTTAACCCTGGTCCGAACGGTGATGGTTAATAAAAGTTTTATTGTACATATTAGTAACATTTAAAGGGCGAATTAAAATATGTTACGGCTAATCGTTACTAAACATTAAGGCTTTGACTACGGTTATTCTATCATTTTCGTACTGGGGAGTTTTTTTTAAAAACTTGATTCTACCAACATTTTCTTGATATTCACAGAACATTGAGACTGAACTAAAAATAGTAGTTAGTAAACCTGTAGAAGAATTTTCTTGACAAAATATAGGTCAGACACTTATCAGAATTTTTCTACGAAAAAAATTCACTTATTTCTAAGGAAAAATGTATTGAATTCAGTATTACTTTGTTATCAACCAATAATTGAGTGTGAGAATATTTAAAAGGCTGGTAGATGATTTCCATATACTTATTTGCTGATATTTTCAGTATAGAGAGATCTACAAAAGGGCTGAAACAACAAATAATGAATTGTGTCGTATTTAAACTCGAGTCGTATCGATGCTGGAGAGGAAATGGAGATCTTCTATAATTTTAAAAATGAAATGGAATTCTTGCTTCCACCAGTAGTGTCTTGAATCGGTTTAAACTGAAATTTTAAATGCATGGTAAGATTTCTTTGAAAAACATAAAATTAAAATTTTGATTTTTGGAAATGTGATGCTTTTCAGTAGGTGAATCCTGTTTCTTCCACCATTTTCTTCGTACGTCCATCCAAACTGCAAACCGGAGATTTTTATCTTTGAAGTTCAGAGGTGAGTCGTAGTGTGAAGGTAAAGTAGGCAGAAAAATACCGACACTGGCCCGTCCCACCCATGAAGAATGTAAGGCCGGGAGAGGACAAGCGGGGACAGAGCCGCCCCACCAGTATGTGGAGGACGGGATTTATTAGGTACAGTAAAATGATACAGGCATTGCCCGAACAGAGTCAGTACGTTTAAATACAAGAGAGATTTAGTATAAACATGGTTCCACCCACCTCGTTGGGGAGAGAATAGCTTGATTTACATGTGCTCAACCACCAAGTGTGGAGAATGATACTCACAAAATAAAAAATGACAAAATGAAGGCTCTTTCTTTTCATATAAAATATCAAAAAACATCCCTAACGCAATAAATTTAAAAACTTCTCGGGCAAGCAAGGAACAGTAAAAATATATAAGTATTGAAAAAGAAACAAAGAAATAAACATAGAAAAAATAGTATAATTTAGACATGTAAATAAGTCAAAGATTGAAACCCCACAATATAAAAACAAAACACTCACACAAACAACACTACACATCAAACGACACACAAAACACAAATAAAAACTGTACAAGACATTGAAAAAAATTAGTTTTGAGATAGAAAGACAGAAATTCAGAATTGCAATGAGACTCGAAAATCCACATTTTTTTAATCATGTTTTTTAAGCTCATTGGTTGCCACCTACTAGGCCAGTTACTTCTGTATGAGGTCCAAATTTCGCACTCTTTAATTTAATTTAATTTCTCGGCGTGAGTGCTTTGCTGAGGAAATAAATGATCCCCGATTAGTTTCTGATAATCCTCTTAATTAAATCTCAGAGCTCATAATAATTCACAAGGAAAACTTACGGCACTTCTGAAATGTAAAAACACAAAGAAAGACTGAATTTACTTAATTTGAAATAAGAATACAATAATTACACTTTGTTACAAACACTTAAATAACGATGTTCAGAGCTAAACCATATACAACTGTGAAGACTTGCAATTGCAATTAATCAAGCCTCACAACTTTCAAACGAGAGAAGTTACAAATGATGATTCTGTTGAATTTTCGACACAAAGACAAAGTACAGTCGGAAGGCAGTGATTTATGAGCTGGTAAGCGTAAGCTAATCACACTCTTCAAGTCCAAATTAATTATTATGAAACGACACAGCTCTCACTTTTACAAAAGCGGAACTCTTTTATTAATTCTATTAGAAACGAAACAATCCTTGCTATTTATTTCAAATGTACCGATGTACTTTTCAAATGAATTATCTCTAATGAAAAGTTTTCACGTCATTACTTAAACAAATCCTTAACAAAGTAGGTAAGCTTTTCTTTCTTATTTCGGAAATACTATTTTCCACACGTCTAAGCACTGTTCACTGAAAGTGAAACGATGTTAACGAGGTTTGAATTGACGGTTAATCAATTACGGAAACTGCAAATGATGTAGGCAGAGGTGCTTCGGAAATCCAAAAAATGGCTGATGATGTTGAAGCATTTAAGAGATGGCTTTAAGTGTTCGTCAGAGATGAGTGAAAGAATGATAATGAAAGATAACAATACTAATAACACTAAGAGAGAGAGAGAAAAACATGCATAAATGTTGCTGCTGTGTTTCTGCATCATCGAAACGAAAACACGTTTAAGCGGAAATTAAATATGATGAAAAATGTGTGAAAACTATCAGAGTAGAGATAATGACTGGCATTTTTTATACGTTAAGATGACATAGAGAAGACGGAAATTTTTAAAAAATAAAAACCGCCTTTTGGGTAGTGTTTTACCCTGTATTGTTTTTAATTCTGTTATTGGAAAGATTTTGGCTCTTCCGGAAAGGTTATATTTAGAGCCATTCTGAGTAATTCTTTACGATTCTAATTTGTTTCCAATGCGAGTCTTTATAGTTTCTTGAAGGGAAGTTATTTGAAAAATTTGGAACGGTCTCCTAGAAATACTTAGTAAAGTGCACTTATTATAAACTGCATTAGTTAAAAAAATTGGGATTTGTTTTCAAAAACACTTTTTATTTCGAAAAAAGGAATAAAAAATTAACTAAAATGTTTTTAAAAACACAATTTTATTCTTGTACTAAAAAGTAATTTTTTTTATTTTCATTACTTTTTAGTCTTTAATTTGTGATTGATTATTTATATTTATGAAGATGAATGTTTGTTTACTTTTGTGTATGTGCATATGTATATCTGGGTCTAAGGTCATAAAATACGAAAATGAGGAAGAAAGACCGCTGATTTTGGAGAAACCACGCGTAAACCTCTATACGTGCTTATAATTGACTGCTTTGTGTGAGTACTTATTTTTATATACTTTTATTTAACTTAATTTGTTTCCTGTTTATAACTATGAAATAATTTTTTCCATTATACATTTATTTCCTGTGTGCTAGAGTTTTAAAATTTTATACATGGTTGTATTCGCAATGAAAATTCACTAGTTTAATATTTTTGGAACCGAGTTACCAGCTAATCGATTGATTGAATTAAATTTCGATTTCATACCAGTGGCGCCATCCGGTACTGAAGTTGTAAAAATATTACAAAATCCATGATACTTAAAATAATGATTATAAATTAACGGCTATATTCACAGTGAAAATACACTATTTTAATATTTTAGGAACTGAGTTATCAGTTAGTCGATTGAATGAGTTAAATTTTGATTTCGTACCAGTGGCGTCGTCTGGCAATGACTTTGTGCAAAAAGAAGATGATTACTAGATTCCTTGATATTTACAATAATGATTATAAATTAAAGACTTTTATTCTTTAACTTATAATTCATTATTATAAATATTAAGAAATGTTGTAATCAAGTTTTAGAAATAATAAAAAAATAAATTAATTAACTAAAAATGTTGAAGTAGAAAATGATTTAATAAAAAAACCGCTTTGCCTTTTAGCACATTAATAAAAGTGTGTTTTTAAAAACTTGTATTAAATTTAATTTATTTTCAATCTGTAAAGATTAAAAGATGTGACAACCAGGTTATCTTCATTTACCCATGTCAGCAGACATGTGACAAAAATTCTTCCTAATAATATTTTTTCCCCAGCTTATTATTTCTTTATTATCAATCTAAATATTTTATTACGAGGCTCAGATTTTAAAATCAGTTCTCTCCTTTGAAACATATAATGAATATTTTCGGAGTCAACCAAGCAAATTTTTCAATTGCGTATTATTTTCTAAATTGGATTTAACCTTCAATGCTTCGTCTATAAAAGCAAAGTTGTATTATTGCAGCACCTCTTTCTGTATTCAATATTTAATTTATGACTTCTCATTTTTGTTTTTTTTCAGTGACATTGTATCAGTAGCTTTTAAAAAAAATCAGTTGGAGAAACTTTGAATTTCGTATTTTGAAAACATAAAAATCGTTCTTTCATCATTACTAAGAAGGTTTTTTAAATCATCGCAATTTTCATATTATTTTCAAAATATGTTTCCTTTCATAAAAGTCAGCAGTTGAAATGTCAGAAAAATGTTCTTAATAAAAATGCTGATTTAAATTTCTTTTCGAGAACAACTATAATTATTATTCAAAGCAAAAGTAAAATCCATTTTAACGTGGAATACTACTTACACGAATGAAGAAGATGATGAATGGATGCATTTGATTTTATTTCTTATTATTTTTTAAATTCAGGGATAATAATTGGTTTATAAGAGAAATTTCACGACATAGTTATTTTCTTTGTTGCACCACCTCTTTAAGTATTGAAATATTTAATTTATGACTCATTATTTTTGTGTTTTCATTGATGTTGTATAATAAATATATTTTTTATTAAAGAAAATGGTGAAAGTTTGAATTTCGCATTTTCAAACCATAAAAATCGTCCTTTCAATTTTGCTTTTAAAATTTTTCATTCACCACAGTATTCAGATTTCTTTCAAAAATAGGTTCCCTTTCGTGATAGTTAGCAGTTTGAAATGTAGGAAAAAATTCCTAATGTTAGAAATGATGAATTAAATTCTACTTCGCGGAACAACTATAACTATTATTCAAAGGAAACTTAAAATCCATTTTACCGTGAAATGTTACATGAATGAATAAAATGATAATTTAAAGTATTTCATTTTATGATTTGCTATTTTTCAAATTCAACGATATATAATTGGCTTATAAGAGAAATTATTAGAGGTAGCTTACTTCCTTTTCCACTATTTATATTTTTTGACTTCTTTCTAATTCCTGACGTAAATCGTCAATATTGATGCTAATTTGTTGTATTTCATCTATTTCTTTATGCATTATATTAGTATTATGCTAATGACAAAAGGACTGAAATAGAAAGTAACCGGAAGCTCTTTATATGACCGAAATATAAAATTAACTTAGGACAGTTATATTATTACAGATAACAGCAGTTTTACGAACAGAAATGGCTGGGTATTTTATAGCTTTTTAATAATCACCTAGAGATGTTCTCTGCATTTTTCCGTTATCAAATATGTCGCTTCTTGTTTACATCAAGTTTTAAAATTGATATTCTTGTTTGTATTGCAATTATTTTGCGACCAAAAATCTCATATAATGAAGCAAACATAAAACTTTGATTCATTTTTATTTACCTTCAAAATAAATCGAAAAAAATATGTATGTATGATGCAATGTTAATTTTTTTTTATCGTACCTTATTTTTCTATGGACAAACACAAACACTTTAAAAAAATTAGATGCGATTGCTTTATTTTCCAGTGTTTCCGAATGCAGTTTTATTTTAAATTCAATTGATTGAAAACAAACGGCGATAAAATAATATATTTCCTTTAAAAATAATAATGATGCTTTTAGCAGACATAGAAATTTGTTTGAAATATGGAGAGCTTTTCCTGATAAAATAAACTAAAAGTTCTCAAAATAATATTATATTTATTCATTTAAAAATCCTCACTTAAAATTGTTCTTTCATTTTACTACTAGTATAAGATAAATCAATTTTCAATAGTTGTTTGTTTTTTTCAACTATTTTAGTTCCATTTTTCCGAATTCCCCATTATTTATAAATTTTTATCAGTCGATATCTAAAATGAAACCTGCACTATCTGAAATGAATAAAAATTAAGTATTTAAAATGGAACTGTCTTGCTAAGTGACAAACTTGAAAATCTAAAAGGAATAATAAATGAAATGAGATTCATATACAATTAACATGAAGTTTTTGGAGCTCTATTCTAAAAAAAATTGTCAAATGCAACTAAATGATTAGAGAAATCTCAATTTAGTCTAAAACTTTTATTTTGGCATCGTTGATACAATGTAGTTCAATGATTTTATAACTGACATTATCATCGTTCCCTTTCCTTCAGATGATCCCAGAACCGAAATTCACAGGAAGTCAGATCCGAGAAACGCAGCGGCTACCTGCAAGGCAATGCACGGATTTGAAACAATGGGGAACATTTTTAAAAAAATTTTCTGCTGCATGAAACTTTTCTTTTCACTTATTTCAAATCTGAAATCCATTTGACTACACAAGCTCTAGATTTAATGCAATTTAATATAACATACTGGTACGTGGCCAGAAGTCCCGGAACATTGACTAACAAATAACACTAGCTCTAGTGGCTCGGAATTTTCATGGTTTGACAAGAAACCACAGATCATATAATTGCTGTTTTAACTTAGAACTACGTTCCTCCCATTGGGGTCTCAGGAATGAAATTGATTCACATGCCAGAACGCCACAGACCTTGGTATGAAAGATCCTCTATATCTCGGTAACTACATATGTAAAAAACATAACTAATGTCTTATTTTAGAGATAAAGGGTAACAACAGAAGTTACAAAATACACTCCTGCTCAAAAAATAAGCATCAAAGGCTAACTAAGAATAAAACAAAAACTATTTAGTTGATATGCGTAAAAGTTGTACATGAGGTAGGTGTGGCATTACTAGACCACATATCAAACAATAAAACAAATACAAACAAAAACGCATATATTACGGCCGTCGCGGGTCAAATTGGTAGGCAGAACATGCAATGGGAACTACACGCTAATAACGGGTATGATACCCTCTAGCTGAAATACATGCTTGACAACGGCGAGGTATACTGGCAATAATGTCGTCGATCGCTTGTTGTGGCAGTAATGCCCATTCCTGTAGTAAGGTTTGCTGGAGCTCGTGGAGGGTGCCTGGAGGCGCACTGAGGCCTGCAATCCGTTTTCCCAACATGTCCCACACATGCTCTATGGGATTCAAGCCCGGTGATCTAGCAGGCCACGCCATCTGTGGAATGGTTGCACTCTCCAGATAACTCCGCACCAATCGTACTCTATGCGGACGGGCGTTATCGTCCATAAATATCGCGTTGGTACCCATTGCAGCGATAAAAGGCCGCACAAGAGGGTGTAGGATTTCGTCGCGATATCCGACAGCTGTGACGCAACCACCAGCGAACACGTAGAGGTCGGTTCGGTAGTTCGTTGCTACCTCTGCCCAGACAAGTAACCCCCCACCTCTGTAATGGTCTCTTTTGACGATGTTTGGCGCCCGATAGCGTGTCCCTGGCTCTCGCCATATCATTGCCCTTCAGGAATAGTTCTGGATGTTAAATCGACACATCCGTAAAGAGTATGTGGGCCCACTGCTCTGGTGTCCAACTGCGATGGCCACGGGAACAATGCAACCGCTCTCTGACGTACGCTGGGGACAGAGGCAGACAAACAACAGGCTGTTCTGCGAACAGTCCTCCTTCATGCAGTCTGAGCGACACAGTTTGGCAGCTCTTCGGCTGCTTTACTGCAGCAGCAGAGAGCTGCGACGCCAGCTGTCGCGCTGTTAGTGTCCTCCGGCGTCTGGCACGTTGCAACAGGTAGCGATCGTCTGCCGTTGTGGTGATTCTCTGGCGTCCAGACCCACGTCTCCTACTGGCATTTTGATCCTTTTGGTAATGGCTCCACAACCTATGGATGACACTACGATGCACATTCAGCTCTCTGGCAACAGCAGTTGTCTTGTACCAGCTGGCAACATACTGACAGCCCTCCATCGTATCTCATCGTGCAAATGGTTTCTTCTACTCATGCTTTCCGCTTTGGCTGTCTGGGATTCCGCGGAACTATCGCTGTTTGTGACACGAAGCATAGGTCCGGGAAGCCCCTTTTTAAGGCGTTGCCGTGTGATCTCGGGATTGCGTTTTATGCTAATTTTGGTTGCCTGTTTGGATTCGGCGATGCAACCTCTACCTCATATGTAAATTGTGTGTTTTAATTCATCATTTTGCATGTGTACCGCGTCTTTTCGTGTTTGCTGCTTATTTTTTGAGCAGGAGTGTTCTTACTTAAACTTAAAAACTCACGAGAAACTTTGAGAAACAAAAGAGTCACGCGAGTAAAGTAGTCCTACGCCTTTAAAATCAGCGGCTGCTTGAAAAGACAGCCTCCCGTCATTTTTTATCTAGTCAGCACAAAGGGTATCATCAAGAAAAATTTGCACTGGTTTTCTTATCTTGATATTTCTTCCGCTATCCGACGGCGTTTATCTTGTCATTTTTTGGATAACTCTAAGCTCAGTTTAAAATGTGTACTATTGCAAAATGGTAAAGTGGAAGGACTGATACCAGTTGTTTTCCCGCGACCTGTCTTCGGCCTTACATCCTTTATGGTAGGCCGGGTCTGGTGGTCCTCTATTAAGTGTATATGCGAGAAGCGCATGACAATATTAAAATGGTTATTGGCTTACTCAAATATCATAAGTATAATTGGATGATTTGTATACACATGAAAATTATTAACATACTTCTTCTAACATATTCCTTCCTTGGCTAAAAGGAAGGAATCATAAAATTTACATACTATCTTTTCATGTGGGACAGCCGAGCTTGAGAGAAACACTGGATTCAGAAGGAATGGTCTGTCCGTAAACACTGGAAGCAGACATGCCAAATATTATGAGTAATCCAGTTGTCAGCCAAGATATTTCTCTACTTAACCTCAAGCTTGGTTCGATGAAGCAGTTTGTCAAGGCATTGAATGCCGTTGATGAATAATTTTAATGAATAATTTCTTCTTTTCCTGCTTTCGAGAAGATCAAAGTAGCTGTGTGCGATGGACCTTAAATTTGGGTCCTTGTGCGTGATCGTGAATTTGTCAGAAAGATAAATGAAAAGGAGAAGTCAGCGTGGCTATCTATTAACCCCTTACCTGTTTGATTTTCTCTACTTGTAAGTACAAGACACTTTCTGTTTTGGGAATACGTTGTCGAATTGATTCAATTAAGAGTCCATAGAGCAATTGAGATGCTAATGAATTATTCTTCATTTTTTTGTATCGAATTATAACGTCTACGAATGACGTAGTTTCAGACTATAAGTGCAAAAATGCCATAATTCGATGCACGAGTAAACTCGGGCTAAAGTGTTAAGGGAGTTACAGAAAGTTTTCTTGGTAACTGAAAGGCAGATAACTATGAGATTCTGGTTACTTTAATGCTATTGGATATTTTTGAGCTCATGCGCAAAGTGAGTCTAAAGCTCCATTTCTTGTTTAGTCACCTTGATCAAATTCTCCATCTTGGGGCTGTAAGTAATGAAAGAGTGCTTTCATCAAGATTTTAAGACGAGGGAAGCTTGCTGTCAAGGCCGCTGGAATAAAGGCATGATGGCGGTTTCCTGCTGGAATACGAATCGAGATTGCCGTCATGAAGTCTACAAACAGAAAAGTTACATGTGCAAGTTCTTGTCTACATACTGGCAATTGATCTGCAATAGTGAGCTTTCACCCATGTCATAATTGTGTGTCATTCACATTATTTATAAGCTTATAAATTCAAAAAAAAATTAAACACTTTAGGTTACATAGAAAAAGTAACTTCAGATTGAAAATTAGCATGATCGAATTAGGTAAAAATAAGGTAGGCGCTTGTATAAATGCAAGAAAATCTTTGTTACCCTGTTACCCAGTGTTATTCGTTCGTCTGTATGTTCGTCACGCACGTAGGCCGTCGCAGTGTGAAACAACAAAATTGTGCGCTGTTTTACGGCCACTATGTATTTCATTTATAATTCATTTCAGATTCCCAAAATTAGTATTTGGGGACATGGTTGTACTTTAAGGATTGCATATAAATAAAAAAACCCTCCAATGCTTTTTTTCTACTTTTTAGTTGCATTTCAAGATCATGCTTATAAAGAGAATCGATTCTTGTCTTACAGCCATCCACAATGCCAGACGCTTCATGGAACATTGCTATTGTTTATTAGACTTACAGAAATGTAAAACAGCAACAAATGCTTCTGCGCAATAAGAATAGCGCCAGATATGGTGGTAAGGCACCGACTCTAAAAGACTCAGTTAGAATTTTGGAATGACGATGTGAACCAAAACAATGAGACCAAATCCGAATTCCGTTTGGAATAGCTAGTGTTAATGTAAATTTGTATCTTTTGTGTATTAATGTTTGTATTTCTAATAAATCTTAATGTTTCCAAAAGAACTCAACCGTGTTATTTTGGCTTCCAAATTGTAGACAGGCATTTAGATCCTCTTCTATATTATTATAGCGCCCCACGTTGGGCGCCATATTTATGAATAGTAGTCATTCCACAATTCTAACTGAATCTTCAGTGTCGGCGCCTTATTAAAATAGGTACCGCTGTTCCTATTGCGCAGGCGCATTTGTTAGAAAACAAATTTAATATATTCAGATATGCAAATGTGTTTTTAGAAGATGCCAAGAAAAGTTACTTCAATTTTTAACCGCACGCAAGTTATACCCTGCATGCTCCAAAAAGCGGTAAGCTTCGTGCTTATAGTCAATTATAAGAATAAAAATCATTAAATTCAAAACAAAATATAAAGAATGAATTTAATTTCTATTTTTAATGCCTATTAAAAATTTCAGAACAAAAGCACTTTTTGCTAAGTGATGAAAGGTAGAAAGGAAGTTCTGAAATATGCTTAAACTATTTCAAATGAATTTATAGACATTTTCCGAAACCAAAATATATTATTAAGCTCTATTCTAAAACAAGTTATAACTGAATATTCTATAATAGAAAATGCATATTAAACTTAATTTTCCCATTTAAGATTTAAAATAGTTATAATTATTCATCTAATTAGAAATTTTTTCATGTACCATTGATAAGTGCTGTAACTATTACTTTATTAAGTGTTTGGGTTCTAAAAGCAAGAAAATCCAGTGATGGCAAGTAATTCCCCTGAAAATCCCCATTCAGTCCATAACAAATGTCACTAAAGAAAATTAAGCACTTTTTTAAAAAACTACTTCGTATTTTTTTGCAAAGTTTTAGTCTCAGAGAAAAATTGATCGTTAAGTATCTAGTTAGTTTAAACATAATTTGTTGTCTACCTTATCAGGAACTGATTTATCACCAAAGTTAAATTGCAAGAAAACATTCTCCCTGGAGTTTATACGCTCAAACTTGCCTGCCATATATAGTTTAAATGCTATTAGTTTCTATATTAATTTTCGTCTTCCTTTTTCTCTTTTTCATTTTTACAATTAAAAAATACAGAGGTGTTCGACATTTTAGAAGTTTCCAGTTCGCTGTAGGAAAAATTCTTTTTGCTTGGAAAATTTATTTTCACAACAAATTTACTTTTGAAGCTATAACTCATTTGTAACATAAAATTTTTGTTACATGCAAAATGGCTGTTTTAAAGAAGATGGATGGGAGGCTACGTTCCTGCTTTTTTTCCAAAGTTAATCTTATTCATTTATTTAAAGACGCTGTGAAAGCCATGGTGCTTTGATATCTAAAGCTACACAAAAGGTAATATTTTTACAAGAAGGAAAAATTGTCAAGTTTAGTTTCAAGTGGGAAAGAAGATGAAATGCGTATCCAAGGAAAATGCAGTTCTTATATTACTAAAGGTGATATCTTTAATGTTAAACAAAATCCTCCAAGTCAAGATTTGTTGCAGAATCATACTAAAATGCTCAGTATAATATAATAAATATACAGTTTGAATCCCAAAAGGCAATTTTCATCGTTTTCTCACATGTAATATCGCTAGACACAGAACACGAGACAGAATTCTTTATAAAAGCATTAATCCGGACAAAATGGAAAAAAGTTTGTACAGTGAAACCTCTCTGGACATGCTACCGTTCGAGAAAATTGGGTGCTCAGGAGGGTGGCCGCTCGAAGGATTTCTCACAATTATAAGATAATTGCTATAATACATAATATAAACAAATCTGACACATATTCTTATTTAAAATGAAGTTTGAGACTTATCTAAAAGAGAAAATAGTACTTTATTTAATAATTTTTACTTTTTTGAAAAAGGATACAATTTGTGACATTTTAAGTTTTTACCCTTCTCAGAAAAACCCCCCATTTTTTCAATTCGGTTGTCAGTTTAAAAGTAAATCTCCTAGCCGATGGTTTGTTAAATGGGATGGGCGAACTCATCGGTGGCCGTTCAGAGGGTTGGGTGGCCGTTCTAGGGGTTATTTTGACATTAGGTCTATGGCCGAAAAATCCGTGCCGAAAAAATTGGCCGTTAAGAGGGGTGGCCGTTCCAAGAGGTTTCACTGTAAATAGTTGAAACCTGAGCTGTAAATAGACTCAGGTTTCATCTATTCTAAACTAACATTTAAATAATGACTGCAATTAAATATACAATTTATTATCATCAAGGGAGAGAAAAAATCTTAAAACGTGTTCAAAGGAATCTAAAGAAAGTTTTCTTAAAGAACTTATGATTTTGCTGATTTTTTCATATAATGCAAAATAAAAAGTAAAGAGAGTAGATAAAATGTTGAGGATCGACTCAATACTATCAGGAGCATATTTTTTCTACAATCTTCAAATATTAAATAACATCTCTTTACCCTAATGCCATCAATCAGTGGAACTTAAAACAAAGCAATCAAGCACATCATAATCCACGTTAATTCTGGGAAAAATATACAAGAAGTTCGTATTAAGCTATCTATCCTGATATTCTTGGTAAATAGTACCACGTGAGCTTTTGAGATTTCGAGCTTTTAAAACCGCATTATTCAAACGTCGATCTTTTCTGGACTTTGGAAAGCTTTTCAAGAGAAATGACAAAATACATCCTACGATACCACAAAAAATTATTATCATGGAGTTACGAGAGCAGGAAGATAGTTAAGAATATGGGCTAGCAAACTGAAAATTTGAAACACAAAATATTAAAATAGTTCTTAAAATACCATAAAATCGTTCTAAAAATGTGAGGAAGACCCTCTGTAGTAATTACTCTGTCGTACACACAATTTTCTTTGTATTCTGTACATTTAAGACTTGTTGACAAATCCTTCTTTTGTAAGAAAGAAAAGTAGGCAAAGGTTATCGAAGATGAAAGAGACGGAAAGTGGGTCTAATTGGAATTCATCTTCTGAGCCTTTAATGATGTAACGTGAATAAAAGCTCTATCTTAGCTCGCGTTAATTCCATTATATTAATGATTTTTCTTTATAAGAGTTGGGAGCCTTTGGGCTCTTTAGTTTTATCTCAAAATGATGTGGCTTCAGAAGATGAAAAATGTGTGGAAACGATTATGTTTTTCTCCGCTTCACTGAGATAAAGACACACGAGAGAATTTCAGGAAAAGTTAAAAATATGAATTCAGTTAAGATGCCAATTAAATACAAAATATTGCTGCCATGTTTTATAACGATGACGAACATCAAGTGGTTTTAACACTTTAGTATTTTTTATAAAACATTAACTTGCAAAATAAGTCCGCAAGTTTCCATGAAAGAAAAGACATATTTGGATGGTTATTTAAGAGATGTTCTTCTTGCTAAGTAAACTGTTTTGAATAAGAGATAGTATTTGTGTTGGTAACGAAATAACACAATTCTTTTTCAGATGTAATTTGTCTTTCTTTCTGTTTGAAACATTTTTCTTCTAACGTAGATTTTATTGTAAAAGTTTTTCTTTTCAGCAATAAACCTACCCCTGAAAGTTCAAATGTATAAGTAGTTTTAATGTATCAGTGAAGGTTACTAAATTTAGTAAGTATTGTAGATTTTCTTTCTTTAGTATCATTATCGTAAGCGATAGTAAGACTTTGAAGAAATTACTACTGTGGTTTCATTTCTAAGACATTTTAAACTAATCCACATCGCTATAAGAAAGGCCTTACGAGTTCATATTAGATGTTCGTTCAGGGTGAGATTTGAGCTGACGACTTGGGCATGAGTCAGATTTTCGGCTCTATATAAATCCAGCAAGGATGATGGAGCTTTCTCTATCTTCTAAACGAGAGAAGAGTTTTAATGCTCGAACCGGCGATATAGCAACCCGGATATAACAACCCTCGGTTACAGCAACCCTTTAATGGTCCCAGCTGAAGCCCTATTATCAATGTATTTCATACATTTACAACAGAACAGCAAATGCTAGAGACTCTGTGTATAGCAACTGAAAGTTTCAAAACTAAACTTTTCACTTGCCCAAGGACATTTCTTTTACTAATTGTGCTCATTCCGCCCAACCTACAAAGGTTACCTTTGCATGAAATATTCTGGTTCAGACTACATTCCTCGCCCATTGTACCTTGTTAGAGTCGCTGCTAACCCCATAAGTGGGACAAAGGAAAAATGGGTAAGGCTTTTTACAGTTTCATCTCCTTCTCTCTCTGGAGCCACTGGCCTAGTGTCAACAAGGAAGGGGAGGACTTCTGGTCAGACGACCCAGGAGCAATCCGCCGTGTCCTCTGCCATTTCAGCTTAATTGCTTATCATTCTGTGAACTTTGCAGTGACCATGGCTAACGCTGGCAAGCGAATTATTTAATACTTTATTTGTCCCCTTACTATGGTGAAAATATTATGTTATAAAAGTTTATTATAGAAGTTGTATCTTAGCATGTTAGGACATTTTTTTTGCAAATACGGATACAGCAACCTCGCATAAAACGCAATTGAGTCGGTCCGTTGAGGTTTCGTTATAGCAGGATTTGACTGTATTTTCATAATGTACATAATACATTCGTCTGAAAATAACAAATAAAAAAAGCGGTTCAGATAATTAATTCATAAATATTTTTAAGCTATTCTAAAACTCTATATTAGAAATGAGGAGCTGTACAGACCGATAAATTGCTCCAGAGTGACGTCACAAATATGTGATGTCCAATTGTTCTCTAGGCTCCATGTCACAAATATGTGACAGATGATCATTATCAGCACTGTGATAAGTGTTTTACAAAATCAATGCTGCAAACAGATTTGGTAATATTATTAAACAAAAATTTATTTTATTTTCAGATATAACTTGTCTAAGAAATTGGAAAATGAATTAGATGCCGTATGTCTCTACAATAAGGCTACAACTACTTTTATTCCTCCAAATTATAGAAACAATTACAGACTCACTGGCTTTGTATGAACGTAATTGATATTTCTTTTTTGAAAGTTTGTATTGACAAGTTTATTTTCCAATTCAATTCATTTCCTTGGAATGGGTTTCATATTTTCTATTAAATAATAAAACTTTTTGGAAGCGTGTGATGAATTTTCTTCTACGAGTCCTGAGCAATGGTTAAGGTTTACAACATATCCTCATCATGTTTTCAGAGAGGCAAAAGAGACCATTTTGCGTTTCGAATGAAGAGAAAATGGCTTGTATCACGGATTATTAATCAGTCTAAAACATGATTTATATATTTTGGATATATTTAAAGATTTTGCTTATTAGGTGGTAGTATATTTTTGCATATAATGACGTAAATTAATGTTTGATGGCTGCTGATTTTGAGTTTAAAATCTTATTTTGAAACAAAAATATTTTGTAATTGTTTTGTTGTGTCAGGTTTTTTATTTTCGTGAGTCCTTCCATTGTCTTGAATTTTTCGTCACGGGATGTGGCATTTTTTTAGACGAAAGCCAGACTTATAGAAAAAATTTTTCATTTTGCAATCCCTGCTGCAGGTGCACCTTGATAAAATCCTAAAGGCCGGATTCTTTTCTACAGTTCTTTTACTCTTAAAATTGACTTTAGGAAGTAACTTAGTTCATTTCAATCGCTAATTTTTTCTACTTTTTATCATTCGAGCAGCATTTTCTCTGGATGCATTGTGCGTTTATTGTGTTGCCGGGGCTTTTGGGTTTTATTTTGTTGTTTTTTGGGTTTTTTTTCAAGTATATATATTTTGGAGGAATATTCCACATAAGTGATATGTCCAGACGCATTTCAAGAAAGTTCTACCAGTTCCTCAAACTGCTATAACAAAATACTTAAGTGATAGTATATTTGGAACATTCAAGTACTACTTGAGCAGAGGTGCGTTCATATTCATACTTTTTGGAATAAGAATGATATTTATAGAGAAAATAAATAAAATACTCAAGTGATAGAAGATACAGAGATATTCATGTACCTCTTGGCAGAAGGTGGTACTCATATTCATCTTTGCTGTGGAATATGAGACAGATACTATAGAGAAAATATCAGTTCCACATTGTAATGTTTGGCTACAGTGGCGATTTTGAATGAACGTGCGCCCTCCTTCTAACTCAGGGCAGCTTCCTGTGAACAAGCCAGTTTCGAGTCGACCTCGAGAGAGAGATGAAATCTGAGGCCAGTTGTGCATTGTTTTGAAATAGCTCTGGCTTCTGAGAGCGAAAGAGACACTATATTTCTTTTATTTGTTGTTACCTGTCATGCTTAATGTGAAAATAGAGATATATTTTTTTAAAACTGGTGTCATTATTTCAAGATACAGAAACATCACAACCCATTTGTGGTCACCACTAAGTAAAAGATTTAAAATTAGGTTGAATTCTTAATCACAGAAAATATACGCAGTATGATAAACAATATTATAACAAAACATTTATCATAGAATTTCACGTTGACAAATTAAAAGCGAAATTTTGGTTAGCAATTTTGATATTTTTTACAGCATCGAAATGCATATAGAAGAAATAATACTTTATTTGTTTTTATCATTAAACTATCATCTTCAGAAAATAAACATCAACTTAGCAGGTTTCTTTTAGGTAATGTCCGACTGTTGCCTGTAGATAAATGTATGGCTTCTCGCCGTAGACAAGTTTCAGTTCTGCTGTTCCTAAATTACTTCTCGAGTTTAATGATCATTATTCACAGTAAAACTTCGAGTAACCGACAGTTTCTATTATCCATCATCGTCTAAAAACGTAGGTTAATAATATTACAATAAATTTCTGAACATTAATACTCTTATATTGAAGTATGTTGATCGTTTTGTGAATTTAAATTCATTATATATATGTATTATTCACTTTTAATGAATTTTATTTACATTTTTCGTCCTAAGCCAGCAGGGAAATCACCTTATTGTAGATCTCTGTTATCCGCCTATTCGGTCATCCGTCACAGCCCTGGTTCCGACGGGAACGGTTAATCGAAGTTTTACTGCACATAGAATGAGATCCAAAGGGCAAAAGAAATAACTTTAATTCTATAGTTTTGCTTCGTTTTTTTGCGTATTGTTTATATCGCCATTTTGTTAATTATTCATTGAACGCTAAATCCCTTGACTTGCATGTTGGCAATAAAGTATAAAAAGCAATATCTGTTGGGTCGTAGCTTTTATCCCAACTCGTTAAAGGAGTTAGTAGTTGCTTGGTTGATCAAGGAGACGTTGTTAATTCAGTTAACGGGAGGGAACCGGTGGATTATTTCGCTGCTGTTGGGGGATACAGTATTAAGGAGAAATAACAAGAGGTTAATTGTTAGCAGAGTATAGGAAATCTACTGAATGAGAAATATAGGTTTCATTAAGTTCTAGATATTAATTCCTCAAAGAAAAAATTCTGTTAGAAATTTAAAAGAAATTTTTTCCATTGTAAGAATAAAATATATGTAATAATTTGTGTTGAAGTTATTTAAAAAAAGTCCTGTGGTGTAAACTAGAAGTGTCAGAAACTAAATCAACCAATTTTAATAATGAAATTTGCCTATACAGTCTACAATGGACTGAATTCTTTAGGTCATTTTCTGATCACAAACGTACCTACAAAATAATACATAAAACTATAAAGAGTAGTATATACAAAAGAAACCTAAACGAAAAATATAAACAACTCGTACAAACACATAATTATTTTCAAAGTTTTGACTATATATTTGAAATCATTATGAGTTGCTTAATTATTATTGCTCATTAACACAGGAGGTATATACATAAGAAAATTAAATAAACACATTAAACAACTATAAAATACAAACAGATAATTATTAGCAAAATTTTGAGTAAATATTTGAAATTATAATGA
Organism: Araneus ventricosus; assembly: GCA_013235015.1. Lineage (NCBI taxonomy): Eukaryota > Metazoa > Arthropoda > Arachnida > Araneae > Araneidae > Araneus > Araneus ventricosus. The sequence continues at coordinate 74,063 of BGPR01004005.1, forward strand.
TGTGCTTAAATATTATTGCTCATTAGCACAAAAAGATCTGCCAGATGTATCTGCTATCAAATGTTCACCTTTCTAAAGTATCGACTATATCCCTTTCTGTAGTGTATGTATTCGGTATTAGAATAATTCCACAACAGTTTTTTAAATTTCATTAATTCTCTATCAGTGAGAATTAGTCATAATTCCCTATCACTGAGAAGCAGATTATTGCTTTGAATTTAAAGTAAACGAATAACATTTAGCAGCTAAAGAGAGCAGAAACAGGAGATTCGTGTTAAAATTACAACTATTCGCTACCAATACGAGTAAAAATACTGTTTTACTAACATCAAAAACATATGAGAAATCACAACAAAACACAATTGAAAAGGAACAAATTGTTCCAAACTAATGTTTGATTCATCAATGGTAAAAATGGTATGCTGAACAAAACCATTAGTTACGTCTATTCACGTGAGCTTCTTATTTTCTTGAAATATTTCAAAAACTATTTTGAAAATGGCATCGAAGTGTTCGGAAGAATATGGACGTAAATGGCATTATTTTCAGGGACGCTGAAGTTTTACCCTTTCCAGGACAATACTGAAGCTCCACGTCAACTTCTTAAGGCCCCATCCATCATTTCCAAATAGCATACAGGAGTGGCTGAAATTTAGAAACCAAAACGATTCTCATTCTTTCTCGAAAAGAAACGTTCAAATCGTGTTGCTGCAAAGTTTTATAAGATAGAAAATTCGCTGTGTTTCTGGAAATATCGAATAAATTTCGTCGTCGATATAAGTTGAAAAATAGTCTGATCTGATACTTTAGAATGGCGTTTAAAATGTGAATTTATTAATACGAATGTTCGATTGTTCTCAACGATTAAGCATTTATTATTCAAGGTAGCGCCGGCTTTATGCATTTCTACGTCCTATACCAAAGTACATACGCCTTCGAAAAGTTCATAAACTGCATATTTAAATTAAATACGTAATAATTTATTTTGAAAAGATGTAAGTTATTTATAAATAAAATTTTTATAGCCTTTGAAAGAAACTACGCTATTATGCTATTTTTAAAGAAACCTGTTATGGATTTTTAAAAGAAACCTTTTTATCTTCCCGAATATCCATGTTATTTTTACGAAAATGTATGTAAGCAATGTGCATATCAACAAAACCACTAATGAAAGTTTTAAATCATTATCAGCTTTCTGTGAAACGAGATGAACCAAAATCTCTTAAGTCTTCATCAATTTCTCCTAAATGCCCTCGTGACTGAATCTCCAGTGTAAACTGTGTACGATACTCGATTGTACGTTCACGATTCTTCACAATTGATTTCGAATCATAGTTTTCGCATGAATTGCAAATTCCTCGCATTTTATGAAATGATACTTAATTTTTTCACACCAGTGTATTTCAGAATGGAAACGTACGGAGACATGGCTTTAAATGATGAGTAAAAAGCTATGATATATCCAATTGTTTCTTTTTGTATGGTTATTGTAGGTTGTTAAGATATGCGTCGAATGAAGCATAAAAAGTTTTGAATTTTAATATTATTATCCAAAGTGAATAATAAATTTGCGTCATGGAAAGGTTTTTTTATTTATTTCCTTTCCGTCCTTTTGGATTAATGACCTTGAATGAAATATAGTAAATTACCATAAGTTAATTCCGACAAAATTAGTCACAAAAAATTTAAATGGTGTAACAAAGAAGTTAATTTTGTCGAACTATTTTTCTTATAAACCAATTATATATTGCTGAATTTGAAAAATAGCAAATCATGAAATGGAGTGCATTAAATTATAATTTTTTTCATTCATGTAAGTAACATTCCACGCCAAAATGAATTTTAGGTTTCCTTTATAAAGTAGTTATATTTGTTTCGTGAAGTAAAATTTAATTCATCTTTTCTATCATTAGAATTTTTTTCCTACATTTAAGACTGCTAACTATCATGAAAGGGAACCTATTTTTGAAAGTAATCTGAATATTGTGGTGACTGAAAATTTTTTAAAAGTAAAATTGAAAGGACAATTTTTATGGTTTGAAAATCGAAATTCAAACTTTCACCAACTGTTTTAATAAAAAAATATTAATTGTTAAACATTAATTAAAAATACAGAAATAAGAACTCATAAAGTAAAAATTTGAATACTGAAAGAGGATTTTGAATAAATACAAGTTTGATTTACAGACGAAGTATTGAAAATTAAATCCAATTTTGGAAATAATACTGAAGGGAAAAATTTATTTAGCTGACTCAGCAAATATTCAATACACATTTCAAAAGAGAGAACTCATTTAAAACACTAAGTTTCGTAATAAAATATTTAGACAGATAATAAAGAAGTAATTATCTGGTAGGAAATATTTATTACGAAATTTATATCGGAAAATTTTAAAATGAAATGAAAAGTATTCCGGCCGACAGACGTCGACAAAGGTAACCTTCATACAGGGAGATAAAAAAAATAATTTGGAACCGTCTGTAATTTTTTTGAGAAACTACGAGATTTTAAAAATCTTTGATCCAAAAGATTCCGTGATTTTAATTAAAAATAAAGTTGTCGACGAAAGAAAGATTTTATATTGGAATTTCGTTGAGAGATGATCTGTAATATAACAAAAACTGAAACGCCGCAATGTTTAATTAAATTTCAAATCATTCTTTAAAAATTATTATTAGCGTATGGGAAAAATTATATTTCGACGGTTTTAAAAATTGTTTGGTTCAATGGATATTTTAATTTAATTTTAAAAAAGTATCTAACGATAAGAGGATTTTGAGTATTATATTTCATACAGTGTCTCCCAAAAATGATCGGACATTTTCGAAGTTCATCGAAATGGTGTTTTATGTAATAATGAAATATGATATTTCACGATTGGAATTTTTTATTACTATCTTTTATTCTATTATTAACATAACTACACAAAGTATTTTGAATACAAAATAAAACTTAGTTAAAAAATTAATAGTCTAAACTGAGCCAAAAAGTTACCTCCCAAAAGTTATCGGACATTTCAATAAAATTACTATATGAATAAATATAGTAATTTTTGGTTATTTTAGTTCTTAGTTGGATATCTTTTAGTATCTACAACAGCTTTCAACGTCTGGGCATTCAGTGCACTAATTTTTTTATAATTTCTGCATCAATGTTCCTCCATTCTCCAGCCAGCACCATTTTTATTTCAACTCGAACTCCAACCTGCAGTTCTCTCCAAATATGCTCAAATGGGTTTAAATCCAGTGCTTAGGATGTGTTTAGAACTTCCGGAGAGTTATAGAGACACCAGAGAAGAACATTGTGAGCTGTGTGTTTAGGATTGTTATCTTGATGAAAAACAAAGTTGTTTCTAATGCCCAAATTCTCAGCTGACAATTTAAAATTCTCTTTTAAAGCATTTAAATAAAGGCAATGATCCATTATACCATCAATAAACACCAAAATACCTAGTACTGATGCTGATATGCACCCCACACTATAATGCCTCTACCCCCATGCTGCACTGTTCCAACTAAGTTATTAGGATTAAATGCATATTTTTTTTCTCCACCCCATTCACCATTATACGTCTATCGTAACCAAAAGTGTTAAATTTACTCTCATCTGCAAACAGATCTTTTTTTCAATATATTTATCGTTGATTTCGAGAAAGGAAAACATTATCTTTCTGTTCTTCCCACTGACAAAAAGATTTCCTTCTGCCTGAACGTCCATGTACACTAGCTGATCTCAGCACTCGCCATACGGTATCCGGTAAACAGTCGAAAGGGATAAATTTACTAATTTAGCAACATTTCAAACTGATTTAGTACACTTATGTTGAAAATAATCAGAATTCGAACATTATTCAATGTATCTTTAGGGCCGCGGTGGCCTAGTGGTAAGGTGTAGGCCTCGGCGCTGGAGGGCTCTAGGCTCAGAATCCGATTCTACCGAAGATATGTCATGTATTGGGCCTGGTGCATGATAAATCATATGTAGGGGGACAATTGTCCTCTCGCTGGTGTGGTGCAAAAGTTTGTAGAGGGAGGTGTCAGTTTAGGTGTCGCCCTCGTCCATCCCCAAATAACCCTAGTGTTGCTTCAAAACGGGTCGTTAATGTAACTAAAACAAAACTGAAAGTCAATGTATCTTTACGCTTAAAATTCATTTATAAAAGCATACTATATCTTTTTGCAAAATCTATAAGCAAAGATAAATGCCAAACGATATTTAAAATTTCACCACTAAGTAAAAATAAAAGAGTGGCCGAAGATAATTTTTTGAATGAATTTTTACCGAAAATGCCTAGGTGTCCTATCATTTTTGTGACTTATTTTTCCTTTGTCTGTTTAGATTTTCCTTTTTAGAAAAAAATTAATTCTGTATTAAAATAAAAATATATGTTAGGTTTTATTCAGAATTAGATTGAGATGATATGAAAAAAAATTTGAAATGATTTTTTCGAATTTTGTATTAGCTTTTTCCACAAATTTCTGAAGTGTCTGATCACTTTTGGGAGGCACTACATAAGTGTTTTATACATAAAAAATATTAGGGAGGAAAGGGCTTTGAGTCAGTGCAAGTGAAGGAGAAGGTCATTCTCTATGCCTCAGCAGCATGGGCCCACAACATCACTGCCAGACAACAGAAACTCCTGTCTTCTATCCAAAGAAAGTTTCTGCTCAATATCACAGGGGCGTACAACACCACCCCAACGGCGGCTCTCCAGGTCATAAAAGGTCTGATGCCTCTTCACATTAAAGCCAAAATGCAATCAACACTGGTAAGGGTAGGTATCCATTTTGACCATGAAAGCTATGAGCAGCCATCACCACCATCAACAATACACCCTGTACATTTTAGCCTAGAAGATAGAATCACACATGGGGGACAAGTTCCTTCCAATAGAACGCCAATTGAAGTGTACACAGATGGTTCAAAGATAAACGATCAAACGGGCAGCGCTTTCTGTGTCATTGCAAACGAAGCCATCACTAAAACCTGGAAGGCCAATCTGAGCCCAGTCAATACTGTGTTCCAAGCAGAAATGCTAGCCCTCAAAGCAGCCATCGAGTGGGCCAACACTGCAAACGAAGATGTCAACATCTGGAGCGACAGCGAGTCTAGCCTCCAAGCTCTTAAATCCTTTAATGTAAAGAACAAAATCACTCAAGAGGCACAAATGACCCTTCTGGAAAATGCCAGAATCAGGCTCAGATGGGTTAAAGCACACATAGGCATAAAAGGTAATGAAATAGCAGATACCCTTGCGAAGGAGGCAACCACGGATGGAATTCCAGCCAGCCTTCCATTCCTAAAAAGTTTCCTAAAGGAACAACTTCTACAGCTCTCACTCTCGCATTGGCAAGTTGAGTGGGATAATGGTGAGACTGGCAGATCGGTTTACAGCATTTTACCGAAAATATCTAACAAACAGCTGCACTGGTCCAAAGAATGCATCCAATTCGCCACTGGCCAAGGGCCCTTCCCCAGCTACCTCAAGAGATTCGGTCTCCACTCTACAGACTACTGCGGATGTGGGGAAATAGGAAATCCCCTTCACTAAGCAACGAGATGTCCACTTACTTTATCTTATCACCACAAGGAACCAAGCCCACAATTAATAATCCATTGGTGGAAGAGCGCCCTATTCAGAAAACTCTCAAGACGAGATATAGACAATTTAATCACATTCCTGGCGACTAACGAAGACCTAATTAAAAGTCAAAATACAACACCGTCACATACTCCTGCCTAGAAATAGATACTTCCAAAGATTCACCTCCGAGAACCAGAAGTTTGAAGAATTCCCAGTTGAGCAGCAGAGCACACTAGCTTAAAAACAGCAACCAGCCACCACCAATTCTTCCGTAATTCATTCGAAAAATTCTCCCTTCACATCACTGCCAACCCTTGAGTAACAATTCCAGCGATTCCTCAGTATAAATAACAAGACAGAACAACAACAACAAAAAAAAAACAGTCCCACGATTTTTAGGATGGTTGCGACAATTTTCATTAATGTAACCGTTGTAATACGTTTTTCAATTCTTCTTCTTCGTCGCATCGAACACCACTATCAGCCCCGAATCATGGAGCTGCAACTGCATTAAAAAATGTAACTAAGTGAAACATTCAACCCTTTCATTGCACTAAAATTTGATAACTCCCCTTGTAAATTTCTATTATAATACTCGGATTGTAATCCTCAATGTGTTTTTATTTTATTCTTCTTTGTTCATGTATAATTATGTTCCCTTTCAAGTGTATTTATATCCTAATGTTGTAATTTTTTTTCTTTTGCTTTTCAATAAAGTTTCACGCATACTCATCCAACCGACAGGGTGCCGTTTAGGCGCCGAGTTCGGGGGTATGTTGTGGTGTTATGTATGGTATATAAGCTAGATTTAAACTAAGATACAAACCAAAATTTTTACAGTAATAGAATTCGAAATATGACGACTGAAAAACACACTACAGAAGACAATTTCTATTTAATCATTGTGCTTTTTCTTCATCTTCTACATACCAACTTACCAAACAAAAATGACAAACAATATATCTACTCTGTTAAATTTCAAACATTCTTCATCATATTTGATTTGCTCTAAAACGTGTTTTCGCATCGTTAATGCCATTAAAATCTACATCAACATTTATGCATGTTTTTTCCCTCTTAGTATTATTAGTATTGCTATCTTTCATTATCATTCTTCCACCATCTCTGACGAACGCTCTAAGCCACTTCTTAAATGTTTCAACGTCATTAACCGTTGTTTGGATTTCAAAAGCACCGCTGCCGACATCATTTGCAGTTCCCGTAATTGATTAAACTTCACTTCAAACCTCGTTAACAGCGTTTCACTTTCAGCTAAAGAATGCAGTGTGATTTGTTGAGTTCGAAACGATGATAGATTCTTAGACGTATGAAAACTGGTATTGCCGAAATAAGATTGAAATGTGTACTTGCCTTGTTTAACATCATTTTAAGGATTTGTTTAAGTAATGACGTGAATTTTTTTTCATTAGAGGTCTTTGATTTGGAAAGTAACTTACTGCATTTGAAATAAATAGCGAGGATTGTTTCGTTTTCTAATAAAATTAATTCTCGAGTTCCGCTTTTGAGAAACTGAGAATGTGCCGTTTCATAATGATTAATTTGGACTTGAAGAGGTGTGATTAATTTTCACTTACAAGTTTATAAATTATTGTTTTCCGACTGTGCCTTGTTTCTTGTATCGAAAGTTCAACGGAATTATCATTTGTAATCTTATTTATTTGCTTCTTATCTTGTGTGGAAAATTCGAGACTTTTGATTAATTACAATTGTATGTTTTAACTATTGGATATGATGTAGCTCCAAACTTTGTTTTAAGAGTTCTTAACAAAGTATAATTGTTATATTCTCCTTTCAACTTAAGAAAATTCATTCTTACATTAGTTTTTAGATTTTAGAAATTCCGTCAGTTTTTATATTGAAATATTATAATTATGAGTTTTGAAATTTAATTACACTATATGCCCAAAAGTATCCGGACACTTGCAGATTTTCACATTTTTTAGAGTTTCTCCGGAATGGTTTAACCGACTGCCTTTAAACTTCGGGCATGTAAAGAATAGACAATAACTCACATTTTACATAGAAGATTCGATCCTGAGGGCAATTAGGGGGCCGTCTACAAACTGATGAAGCCAAAAACGTTTTTGGCCCACCCCTCTTCACAGAATACTGATAACAAGATGAAACTTTCAGAAATGGTAATGTGTAATGTGCATAATATTTACAGGAATTTTTGTAAACTCAGCGCAAATATTTGGGAAGATATAAAGGTTTTCTTAAAAAATCTCAAATTTTCCCACCTGTTTTTTGCTTATAACATGCAGGGGTTTCTGTTATATTATGCGAAACTTACAGGAAAGATGACAATATGTTAGAGAAGCATTTGTGTGGAACTTTGGAAAAGAATTGTTGAATATTACAGGAATTAGGAGCACTTTTAGTAAATAGTTTTTTACTGCGCATGCGTGAAACATAGTGTAATTTTTCTTTCAAAACTTTAAAGTCAGATATATAGGGCAACTTATATAAAAAAAATCAGTTCAATATCATTAGTATTAAGAAAGATATCGGCATTACAACGAGCAGAATTTTAGCTCCTGTCAAAGAGAGGCTAAAAGATGAGGGGTTGTACACAAATTGATATTTTTAAACTTATATCTTTAAATAGTTATATTGAATTGTATAGCGGTTAGAATTTGCTGCATACCCATGAACACTTATCAATTACGTGCATAACTTAAATTCCAGCTAATTAGGTACTTTAAATAACAAAAATTTTATTACTTTAATTGTATTATTTACATGGTTATTAACGAGTTACATATTACAATTTTACGGCCAAACGATATTTTTAAATATCTTTATTTTATGGCGAAACGATTTTTTATCTAATTAATTTCTTTTCTTAAAATATTTTAATAATTCTACATATATATTTTTTATTCGTTACGAATATTAGATGTGTTCATGCGTATTCAGCAAATTCTAACCACTATACAATTCAATATAACTATTTAAAGACAAGTTTAAAAAATATCAATTTGTGTACAACCCCTCATCTTTTAGCTTCTCTTTGACAGGAGCTAAAATTCTGCTCGTTGTAATGCCGATATGTTTCTGAATACTAATGATATTAAACTGAATTTTTTTATATAAGTTGCCCTATATATCTGGCTTTAAAGTTGCGAAAGAAAAATTACACTATGTTTCGCGCATGCGCTGTAAAACATTATTTACTAAAACTGCTCATAATTCCTGTAATATTCAAACATTCTTTTCCAAATTTTTACAACATTTTTCTCTAACATATTGTCATCTTTTCTGTGAGTTTCGTATAATATAACAGAAAACTCTGCATGTTATAAGAAAAAAACAGGTGGAAAAATTTGAGATTTTTTAAGAAAACCTTTATATCTTCTCAAATATTTATGCTGTGTTTACGAAAATTCCTGTAAATATTATGTACATTATACATTACGATTTCTGCAAATTTCATCTTGTTATCTGTATTCTGTGAAGCGGGGTGTGCCAAAAACCTTTTTGTATTCATCAGTTTGTAGACGGCCCCCTAATTGCCCTCAGGACCGCATCTTCAATGTAAAATGTGAGTTATCGTCTATTCTTTACATGTCCAAAGTTTAAAGGTAATCGGTTAAACCATTCTGGAGAAATTCTAAGAAATGTAAAAATCTGCAAGTGTCCGGATACTTTTGGGCATATAGTGTAAAAAGCTTATCAGTAACGAATGGAGGTAAGATCATACTTCATTTCACCTTCAAAAGCACACACGCCTAGATATTTTCAAGAAGATGCAACTAAGTTAAAAGAAAAAGATTGCAATTTATTGAAGTAATATATCCGTTATCTTGAACCAACAAGTATTTCGACGCTTTCATTGCTAAATTGGTAAGGATATGTAGCATTTGCCTGCGATAAATTTAAAAATACTCTATGCAGTTAATTCGTCATAAAATAATTGCCTTTGAACCCAATGAAAAGAAATTAGTCTTAGCAAGTTATACACATCCTGAAGAATATCAAACTTCCCAAAGTAAAATTTCAATTTTATGTTTTTCAAAAAAATACCATTGGTGAAAGCAAGAATTCCATTTCATTTTAAAAAATACAATTCCAGATCTCCATTCTTTCTTCAACATCCTTTCGGCCGGCACTCCGACACGTCGACGAATACTCAGACGATGCAATTCGTTATTTGCTATTTCGCTATAGCTGTAGATGCTTCTGTACCCCAAATCACCCCAATCATAAATGCGAACCTTTCTCAGGAAAATTAATTTTTTTTAATAAATAAATCTGATAAATGACTAATTAATGTGTACTGTGCAATAGTGAACTAGTTAACCAACTTCTATTTTTAACCTCTATGCTCTACGAAGTCAAGAAAATTTTGGTGGAATCAAGAAAAAAAAACACCCGTGTTAGAAAATGATGGAATAACAGTATTCAAGCCCTTAGTGTACCATGAACGGTAGACGTAACATAATTTGATTAATCCTTTCTATTTTACTAAAATGTAATATGTTGTAAATTGCTCGAGTGTTTTCGATCTTGATTCGACTTAAATTTTCTTGACTTCGTAGAACATGGATTCCCATTACTTTTATTGAAAATAATACGATTTAATCCTTGAAAGCGCGATTTTTTAAAAATCGATTTTAAAAGGTTTTTTGACTAGCATTTCTTGAATGGAGCATGGGAAAAATAATATTAAAAATCCTATTTTGTTTTAAGTATGGTTTATGGCTAAAAATCAGTTTTTTACCAACTGACAACAATAAGCTTTAATTTAGAAAAAAATTTCCGCAATAAAATTCTATAATATTAAACACAGAAATAATACGGATAAGGTATTGAAGATTTCAGTATTGAAGAATAAAATATGATATTCTCAAGCGTATAAACAAAGAAAAAAAAGAATGTTGCCTCAAGTGAAAAACATAAATTTATTTTTGTTTTTATTAGCACTCAGGTTGCCATCTATATGTTGTAAATTGATTTAATAAAATTTTCAATATGTATCCAACAACAGGTATTAGAGCTTCAGTTTTATTCTCAAGATTTTTAGAAGACAAAATTGTTATGTTTCTTAAAAACAACATTGGGCATTTAAGGGTTAAACATGCAGTATGGAAATTTAGAAATAAACATATTTTAAAGAGAATCAATTTCTTATTATAAATACCAAAGGCTTTATTTTTTACTTTTTTCATCACAGAATTCTGATTCAAAAATAAGAAGTGAGAAAAATAATAATATAGAATAGAAAATTTAAATTATCATAGGATTATTTAGTCTATCATGTATTTAGATGAATTTTTGTTGGTACCTAATTCGGTCATGATTTTTTATTATTATTTATTGCACATGTACTCTTAACCAGTAAAGTTAAATCCGTGATTCAGTGATGGCTATAGGGATGAAATGTTTCAATACAAGTTCTCATTTTATCAGCCAAATGTAAATGTTAATAGCATGATATTAAAGTTTCTTTAAAATGCAATTAGATTATTTAGATATTTAATATTTAGATATTTAAGTGAAGAAATAAACAGTTTATTTCCAATTTCTTACCTGTCCATCGTATCATAAGAATGAAAAAACATCGAATGTTGTGCACATGTATCTGATAAACGAAAATGTGAAGTTCGTGACTAAATGACGTCTGGACTACTGAAAGTTTTCAAATTTCTCGAATTCCTTGATTGTACCATCGACATGCACAAAAGTTTTCAGGAAAGTGAATTTAAAAAAAATGAATGATAGGTAAATATCTCTTTTTTAACTGAAGACAAACCGTTACTTTTTTTTCTGCTCGTTCTTTTTATTTCTGACCACGGCAGGATGGCTCCATCCCTTTTATTCGTCGAAAATGCCTCTCCAAACCTTTCATCTTTTCTTTTAAATTCTTAATGCATTTGCTTAATAATACTTTTTCGTGCCCTCCTTCCACTACATTATTCTAAAATCTCATCTAACATCGGGTCTTAGGGGAAAATAAAGCTCTTTAAAAGAAAAAAATACATAGTTCTTTATTTTATTCCTTAAATCTATACATAATACCCCTTAAACTAATTCATATTCTCTTCTCGAATCGTAAGGGGAAAAAAATACTGAGTTGGATGAAAGAGTAGGAGTATATTTATACAGAAAAGAAAAACACATTACTCCTGGTCAAGTCCAGTTTGTTCGCAACCGATCATTATCACAAGCTTCACTCGCTCGGACTCTATCTATAGGAAAAGTTCGAGAATAACAACATCTCTGAAAAAAAAAGTGAAAGAGAAGAAAAAGCTCCAAAATCATTTCAGAAGAAAGCTAGGTTTCGTTTTTTCCCTGAGGAAGAAAAATAACTCCGCAGTCAGATACTCCCGACATAAAAGAATCTGGCGATACCAAACTCCGAAGTTGATAATGCACGACACGGTCGATTGTGCTGCAGCCTACGGGCTCTTTCGCACCGATTAGGCTCGTGAAGATACGGTTTTTTGCTGATAGCGAATATTTATTCGAACACTGTGCTTCATTCTACTGAATGAAAATTGTGTTAAAGTTTGGGTTTTTTGGATTTAGACATTTTAGAAAATAAAAAGGTTTGAATATGGAAAGCAAAATTTGATAGTTGTTGAGAAGACGGTGTTAACCCCTTGCCTTACGTTTTTATTTAACCTCCTAATTAGATGCCACCACCCATTTGATATATTTTTTATTATTTCAATGTGTTTAAGATGGTAGAGGATACTTGAGACATTTAAGCTTGACCGGGTAATTTTTGTATTTAAAATTAATTGTTACGTTGACTTAATTAAGGATTTAAATAGCTTACTGGCAGAAAAGAGCCGAACGTATCACATGCGACACCGACCATGAAGGGGTTAAATGAAACGTTGAGTTTAAATTTTCTCTTACCTTTGAGTGAATCTTGTGGTAAAACAGTAATGTCGAAATTATAGACGAAATTTCTTATATTCTCTTTTTCTAGAAGAAATTCGGCTACAAAACTGTTAAAAGAAGTGTGTTCCGGTCTGAAAAACACTTATTGGACAATAGACCATGCACAGCTCTCGTGAACTTGTGACAGTTTTCTTTTTTATCGCGTAGCTGATTTATATAACATCTCTTTGATTCTGATGCAATTAAGGCCTGGTACGATGTAGTACTGCTAACTTGTGTCGTTTCCGTCTGTATTTATGATGTCCGCCAGCATTTATCCTGCTTTGCATTCAATGTTCGCTTATTGCTAAATGAATTTCTTAAGAACTAGCAAAGTTTCACTGAACCACTAGATTGACACGAACAAAGTGGATAATGAAAAAAACATTTTAAATCATGTTTTACAACACTGAATTTAAGGTTTATCACTATAAAGGGAGATGGCTATAATGAAGTAATAATCAATTCAGAATTTTTATATTTTTCTTGAAAACAGACATCTTCAAAAGCATATATAAAATCTATATACAATAAACTTTCGTACATTTATGAAATCTCGACGAAATCTGTGTAACAATTAATGGAAATATCTTTCACTAAATGGAAAAATGAAATATGTTTACCTATAGCGTATAAAGGAGGAAAAGGAAAAATATCGATAATAAAGACAATAATATCTTCATGAAAAACAATACAAGTGAAAAATGATTTAAAAATGTATCCAAGGAATTATGGACTGAAGAAATGCGCTAGATTGTATGGTAAGTATTTAACATAAGAAATAGCACATCTTTTACCTATATACGTATTTAGTAGTCTGCATATTAACGTTCAGTTCGTATAAATTATTCTATACTTATTCGCAGACTGTATCACACTCAACAAACATCTGTACGAAATCGCAGGCAAGAAAATTCACAGAAGATGTGAAATGATGATGGTTTTTGAGATCAACCAGTTGCTATTTACACTTCTACTTTCGGGTGGTAGAGATGTTGTTCTAACATAGTACAGTAGAGCTTCGATTAACCGTCACCGTCCAGACCAGGGCTGTGACGGATAACGAAATAGACGGATGACAGAAATCTCTTCATACATATGTACAGTAACGTGATTTCACTGCTGGCGTGGGACGAAAATGAAAATAAAATCCTCTAAAAGTGAATAATGAATACATGTCGTATTTAATTCTACAAAACGATCAATATAAACTACTTCAGTATATGAGAAGTAATGTACAGAAATGTATTGTATTACTATAAACCTACTTTACTTTTTTCTTTTTAGACGATGACGGACAACAGAAGTTGACGGTTTAACGAGTGACGGTTAATCGAAGTTTCGCTGTATTTCCATCTGTACGAGTTGGAACAACCACACTACCTCTAAATCGATGCTGCGTCACTCCCCATTCCTATAACAAATAGTATTTTTAAATTATATGAATGGGCGAGTCGAGGGTACATTCTCGTTTTCCCTCAAACTCCCCTTTTTAAAGGATATTTCAGGTTTCATCTAGCCTGATATCTGAAGGTTAAGGACTTAAATAGAAATTATTCACCAATTTTCAAGGTACTTCTAACTTTGTGCAATCTAACAAGGAAAATATTGTGGGATATTTTTGCAGTTAAAAAATGCGTGCCTCACTGTGCTTACGTATTACAATTATGAGCAATAAATAAGCTGAAAAAGATTCAGTTTCTTTTCTGGTACCGTTCTGAAGTTGCAGTTGCCCTCACTCTTTTCCTTTCGGGTGGAAGATATATTGTACTGGCATATTATTTCCATCTAAGTACTGGCAAGTACAACCATCCTGCCACTAAATCAATACTGTTTCACTCCCCATTCGTATCATAGATCGCATTTTTGAATGATGTGGACGATCTTGTTTATTCCCCAAAATCCTGTTTCAAAAAGATATTTCAGATTTCGTATAGCCCAACATCTAATATTCAAAGGCCTTAAGGAGATTTTATTCACAAATTTTAAACCCTTTGTGGTAGTATGAAGTTTATACTTAGGTTCATGCTGGTCGGAATTAATTTTCGTTGAACGAACAGTAATAGGGAGAGCTGGTGTAGACTGATACGCAAGAATACTGATACAGTCCATAAATGCTGACGATTGCAATGGCTCATGGTGTTCACATCCCATCATATATATACCACTGTAATCCTTAGCACGCGGTATATTTTTCGGCCATGGTGAGTCAAAAGTTATTTTACAAATGAATCGAACAGCTAATCTTCTCGTCTAAGTAAATTTTTCTCTAAGTATGTGTTGTGTGATTAATTTAATTAGTCACGTTTTCCTGCCAGGGAATCTACTCCAAAGATAGGAAAAACATTTATTTTTCTGAACTATATTAAATTTTGAGGTTGTTTAGCCTTGTTTTTGCGTGACCACTCGTTTTATGTAAAAAGGGCTCTTGGGGCAGATTGATGCAGTTGACTTCGGGACACATTGATACGCGTCTTCTGTGTGCATTAATGTGCCTTAACAGCAACTACTTTGCAAAATTGTCTTCATAAATGAAAAAAAAATACGTAAAAATGAGCTAAGAGAAACAAGCAATTAAGTATTAGTTTAAACTTTGAAAGCAATTTGAATTTCATTGCAGAAATGAAAAGAATCGTTGTAAATTAAGATTAAAATATTTTTTTACGAATTTATTAAAACTGAAGAGAAAAATTGTACGGAAACTTAATTAATATCATCGAAAGATATTTTATTGCGTTTTCAAATGGTGTGAAAATTATTTTTGTGATATATTTTTTCGTAATAAAGGAAGAAAGAAACGCGAAACTTTCTCTTAATATTTAATTCATTAAAATTTCAAAAACATTCTCTCCCTCCAAAGTATTTTTACACATACACACCTTTATTATTTGTAGAGATACATTATTTTCTGAGGCTTTTGAGTAAAATAAAAGTTTGTTACTTTCTTAAACTTTTAAACCTTGGTTTGGAAAACAAAGCTTATTGACGAAACAAATTTTGTGTAGATTCCACACCTAGATCATTATCTTAGATATATCCTTGTGTATCAATGTACACGTTGTATGGGGAAGATTGATACAAATCCATTTTTAGGAAAAAAGTGTTATAAATATTTATTACTTCATTTATGTCCAAAAATCGATTGGAATTACATTAAAAATTTAAAATTAATTGATATTAGATTAACAAATGCATAAATATGGCGTATTAATTCTAATTATTACCCTTTGGTAAAATCATTTTTTAGCTTTCCAAAAAAAAGTGTATCAATGTCCCCACATTAATCCTACATAATATGCAATATTATGAAGGAAAACAAAATTTATTAATCATTTTAACACTTTAAATATATGTAGAACAATAGTATGTTTTAATTTTATGTAAAAATTATATTTTATAGTTCTCCATAGTGTGGCATCTTTCAACACAGTCTCCAATATGAAGCCCTGGTTTTCGAGAACATATGTCTCAAAAATAACTAGTTTGGCGTTTTTCGCCCTGAATATGTTACTTTCAGTTTTACGGTACACTTCTTTCGGTAACTTTCTTTTTGTCATTGTAGAGTATTGTTTTTAAAATATTTTAAGAAGCGAAAAAACGTAATTACACTTAAGCGCAATTTGTAAGATATTATTTCGAATTCTATGTACGTCCGAAGCTTATCGACTTAGTATAATATAAGATCAGTATGGTTCTTTGCTGTGGTGGCTGATAGCAGACATACGACTGGAACGGTAAAAAAAGCTTTGGAGGCTGAGAGTAGACATACGATCGCAAACGGTTAAAGTACTCTCAACCTTGTAACTTCTAATTCTGGGCTACATCTGAAGATAAAAATACATTCAATTATTGTATGTACTACTTATAGCAAGTATGAGAATTAATAATCTTTAAAAGATTTACTTATTTTTCAAAAAAATCGTGCACTCTTGCTTTATGTTTTGATTTATAAGTTCTGAGGTAGAGATGCTGAGCTAGTAAGGCAATTAAAATAAATTGCCGCGCTATTCAAGCGTTTATTAAGCATTCTTTAAAATATTTTAATTTCATTTTTCCATCAGTTATAACGTTAACTTATTTAAAGTGACTCGAAATTTAAAACTGATTTATTTTATCAGAGCTCTTATATATGCAGCTCATAACTTTTGATGAAGTCATAAATTGAGAACACTTCGTTTGGAATATTTTTTTAATAGCATGAAACGTTACTCATTAAAGCACTGTAAACGCATTTCATAAAACTATTTCTTACATTGTGCGAATTTCGACGAAAATTCTCTCTTCTTCGGGAAAAAGAAGTTAATACAATTATCTAACTTTTTCACAATATTTATTTGGAATAGAGTTTAAAATAAAAAATAATCACTGTATAATTAGTGAATTTTTTCGGTGCAAAATATTTTCATTTTTAAAAATAGGTTAGAAAAAATTGATTTAAGAAAACAGTCTATAAAAAAGACATATTTTTTCCTAGTTCGTCGTTATTTCACATGAAATTAAAAGTCCCTCAGAAACAACATCCTTAACTTCTTACCTGCCCCTTGCAGAAGTCGGATCTCAACGAAATGGAACGGCAAACACTTTACTTTTTTTCTGAAAATAAAATAGAGTATAAGAAAGAAAGGATTTCCTCTCGGAAAAAATAATCATGTTTAAAATATTAAAGAAGATAGCAGTTCTTGTATTGCTTCCTTTTCTTTCATCAGAATTACGAGATAGGTAAAAACTTATATTTCCAGTGAATTATTCGGTTACGTTTCAAGCTTCTTTGGAAAGGCGAAAAAGAATTCGAAGTAGAAAGAAATCCATGAACAAATCAAATAATCAAATTAAAGCATGGATTTTAGTAACTTATTGAGTAAAGCAACCTTTTCAGAACTCGTTCTGGTAAAATGCAATTTTCTGCTTCCGAGAAGGGAAACCGTTAAAAAATATTGCTATTTTTAATGCTGATTTACAAATAAGCGAATTAAGTTTCATATTCAAACTTGTGAGATGGGTTTGAACTGATGTCGGAGAAAATAAAGTGAGTTTCTATGTAATTAGGAACAAGATTTTCAAATATTCTGTTTACTAAAGACAGTGAAAAAGCATATAAACCGTATCTTTAATATCAAAAGAAAAATGCCATTCATATATCTTAATATCTTTATCGGATTCCTAGATTTAATATCACTGTAGAACATTGACGGATCTCTTAGGTAGGAAGGGAACATAACGCGAAACAGAACGCATTAAAATAAGTTTACAAATTATTATAGAGCACCATCCTTATTTCTTCTGTAATGTGTAAAATGTACTTAAAATCTTAATGCATAAATGATGTTTTTGATAAATGACATTTTTAACGGGAAATTTTTAATTAATATTCTTATCTGTTTTAACTAACAAGTAAACTTTCCTACTGAGAAGAAAGGATATATTTTTTCTATAAAATCTATTGTTCGTACGAAAGTTTTCAATGAATCCAACTTAGCGACAGCATAAGTATAGCAGCATTTCTTTTTTATATCTCTTTATAATCCAAACAGTTACGGGATGCAAAACTATTCGTTTGTAATTTGAAATTAATACTAAACTCCCTCTTATGTAGTACTTTTGGCTAAAACCAAACTTTAAAACCAAATACATTTTTGAAATTGACAGGAACTATCATTTTAGAAGATGGTGCCAATATTATGTAACTGACCGAACAGCATAATTAGAATAAATATGCATCATAAAATTCATTGGTTTAAAATTGGATATTCTATGCTTCTTGCATCTTTGAAGGCTGCGGTGGCCTAGTGGCAGGGTCCCGACCCCGGGACCGGATGGCCGCAGGTTCGAAACCCGATTCCACTGAAGATCCGCCGTGTATGGGGCCTGCCGCCGCAGCGACCAAATGCCCTCCCGCTGGTGTGGCCAGCCAGCTAGCTCAGGTGTCGTCCTCGTCATCTGACTGCGGCTCAAAGTTACGAGGTCCGTCCCTAAATAACCCTCGTGTTGCTTCAAAACGGGACGTTAATATAACCTAGCTCCGTGTATCTTGTTTTACTTTAAAGGTAAAGAGCGTAATAAGTATTAAAGTGATAGGTGGGATACTCGACATTTTGACTATCAAGTAACAAGAAATTAAAATGCACACTTTTGATTGGAAATATACCAAGTTTATGTTGTTTCAATTACTTTAAAAGTGAAATTAAAGAAATACTTTTAATAACGAAAATATTCTACTACAGTAACGATGTAGTAGATTCTTTAGGTTTCTTTCTTTTTTAAAATTTTTCCAAAACAAATAATTATCAAAATTCAAATATTCTAAATAAAAACTGAATTTAATTAATAAGTGGATTGATATAAAGTGCAATTTTAAGGCTGTTAGAAGCTTATAACAAGCTTATTTTTAAACCTTTTACTCATCGATATTATTCATTAGCATGTTTTTATGTAATCTGAGGAAACGGCTTCTTAAAAATATCAAAATTATTATCTTTCTTTACTAGGCAAAAACATCATATAAAGGCTGCTTCATCTGATTGAAGAATGGATGCTTAGATTTGGAAATAAATGAATTAGTCCCAACTTTTTGAATAAAACCGAAATATATTTCAGAACGAAATACAAGAAAAAATAAAGAATCTAAAATATTATATTCAAGGGACGATAACACAGTAAAGCCAACTATAAATATTGATGATGAAATAATACTAGATGTGTTAATGCATTTTAGTTCATCAAATCTCTTTCTAAGATAAAAAAAAAAACGTCATTTATATGTAGAGGGCTTAATACTTAATTCGTAAAAGCTACCTCTTTCTTCATAGCACAAGTTTTCTAATACTGGGAGAAACGATATTTCCCGTGCAAGATATAAAGATTAATCTCCTCTCTTTTATGCGACGAAAACTCTCTAATGAAAAGTTTCATTTAGGAGTTTCCTGTAAGGAATTTGCAAATTTTTTTAGAAAAGTGGAACTTAAGAATCTCAGTTGGAATAGGAGGAAGCAGTTGCTTATAAACCCTCTCTAAAAAAACCTCGCTTTCCTAGCAAAAAAAATCTAGATTCCTTTCCTAAAGTAAAAGCTGTGAAATTTGCATAATTTCAGAGGGTTAAAGTCAGGAAATGGCTTAAGTCCCAGTTTTGACGTAAGGAAGTGGTGGGAAAATTCTTCTATCAGCAAAAGACGTTTTATTTTTATCTAAAATTTGTCGTTCTCGATGTGGAAGGCCAAGGAGAACTTAAACATGGGAAATACAAGCCCGGAAAAACTTCATTTTGTGACGTACAAACGTACGAAAGAAATTATCTAAACAGGTCACTTCACTATTATTGATTTTTCTGTTGTCACGTTCTTTGTCAAACAATTTCTTACTAGATTTTAACTACAAACTGTAGAGACGATAAAAATGAATACATCGATTAAGAAATTCTGCGCTATGAACTTGTTTCATTTTCTTGTTGACGTTGTATAGTTTCCTTAAAAGATAAGAAGTATTTCAATGATTGAAACGTGTGAAGAATTTTTTGTTTTAATGTCGTTTTATGTTTTTATATTAACTGTAATATTAGACGAAAGTGTTTTAAAAATGACGTATGATGAAATCATAAAATTTTTAGAGTTGCAACGTGGTTTTATGATTGCATACCTTAGACGTACGAAGGTTTTTAACTCACATATGCTCACAATGCATGTCTGAAATCAATTTTTGTTGTAATTTTTAAGGGAAGATTATTTATAACTTATTCCTTATTTTGCTTAGGAGTTTAATATAGTATTTTTTCCTACATCTGTACAGATTTGTTTGAATTTTTACTTTCAAAATCTATTGCAGAACCCAGGCAGACACTCTTTAAAATCTTAAAAACAATAGAATATAAATTAAAACCATATTCGAAAAACTATAAAAGACAATAAAACAAAATTCAAATATTAATGTATTTTAAAATCGCATCTATTCGCTTAAAATATATCATATTAATAGTTTTCTGTTATTTGATTTATGAATTTCTGTTATCAAGTTTATTAAGTATTGCATCCATAGTTTCATTTATACAATTATTGAATTCTTACACATAAAATATATTATATTTAGATATAATAACACTGACATAAGATTTTTGGTATAAAAATTAAATTTTTCGAAAATGTATAACAAACTGTAGAAGCCTTTTTAGCCTTATTTCGAAAATACTAATTTATGTTCATTTCCATAATCACCTTCAAAATTATTATTATAATAGTTTTATTCTAAAACTACATATCAGTTCTGATCATATTTTATCTACGATAATTAATTTTGTCTCAACAGTTCCCACAATCCAAAATAATGATTCACCCGAAGATTAGAAGTATGCTAGACAAGACTTAAGCACTGACTTTTTTTATAAGTATTGAGAATATAAAGGGTTATGAAATTGCTTTCTTGAAATATATATTTGCAATTTCCTAAGAAAGTAAAATCTTTATTGACAGATTAAAATAATATGTTGTCCCATTTGCCTTCACTCGATTTTCAAATGTCCTTCAGTTTCTCTTTCATCGCATTAAAGATATTTCTTCCTGTTCGATGCGAATAAAGGACCCTTGAAAATTTTTTTTCTACTATTCACTATCTCCATGTTTGATTGCATACATGTATGAAATCAAAATATAATTAATTTATTAACTGATAACTAAGTTCTGAATGTATTGAAGTAGTGTCTTGTAATCGAGAACACACAAGTGTGCAGAATTTCAAAACTGTAGCACATAAGGAATTTAGTGAAAAATTGATTACAGAATTCCATCTTTACATACCTGGAAAAGTCAAGCTGAATAAAGGTATGTAATATAATTTTTGTTATCATTCAGTCTAAAAATAAAAGTTTCATTAGTAGTTAAGAACACGTTTCAACAATTGCACCAAACAAAGTCCTTTGTTTTTTAGCAACTCCCAGTAATTCATTATGTAAAAGCAATATCTTACGTAAAAAACCCCGTAAAATTATATAATAACTTATGTAAAAGAAAAGCACATAATGAGCTTAAAAACATCTTTGTGACACCTTAATTCAATCCGTTCTTTTCAACTCTTCCAAATATTTTTTTCCTCTGGTCTTCATCTACCCAGGGTAGAAAAAAACTATAACTATTTCCGCACATTTTTCTTCTTCTGAAACAACATCATTTTAAGATAAAACTAAACCTCCCAAAGACCACCACCTCTTGTATGCAAAACAATCATTAATATAGCGTAGTTAACGCGACACTCATGTGGAGTTTATTTTTTCCCTACCCTAGAGTGATTCAAGTCTCAGGAGATAAAAGAATTCTAATTTTTCCCTTTTTTCTCATTTTTTTTTTCTGTTGTTCTTTGACTACTTGCCCTTTCTTATAAAAGAAGCGATCAGTCAACAAGTTCTTAAGGTAGAATAGTGAAGAAAGTTGAGAAGAGAGAAAGACGGTAACTACTCTTCTCAATTTGCAATAAATGTACAAGAAGAAGAAAAGGAAACTTAATGTGTGAAACTATCATTATTCAAATGACATTCTTGTCAGGCAAGTTTGTAAGTAAAGTCTAGGAGAATGTTTTTGGTAATTTAACTTAGGCAATAAATCACGAGTACTGATAAGGCAGACAACAAATTATGCCTAAACTGGACTTTTATCGTTCTGTGCTGTCAACTGGGAGTGGGTAACTTTTAAAGAAAGGAATTTGAAGAAGTTTTTTTTAAAATGTGTACTTTTTCCTTGCTGATATTTATTAAGCACTCAGTGGGGAGTTTTAGGTGAATTGTTTTTTCGTGATGAGTGAACCGTATGTCTCCTTTGAAATCCTAACATTTATTAATAAAATTTTGTCACTTCTTTAGCATAACTATTAGACTACTTTTTAGTCTATGTTAACTATTAGTTATTTTTCTTGTTTTCTTTTTCGCGGAAAGAAAATTTTACTTAAGATACTTATACAGTACAGTCGCCGAAAAATATGAAGAAGACAACAGAGTGCTTTGTTTTGGATAGTTTTGAGTGATTGAGGGAATCAGCTCATTCTCTCGTGATACACGTCAAATGTGCCCCTCCAATTTTATTTTGGAATGCATTGAGGTTTCTTTATTTGGTGTTTCCTTCGAGGTAACTACCCTGTGCAACAATGCATTTTTGCCATCGTTCTTACAAAAATGTAAATGTGGATTGTCATGCCACCAACCTCCACGTAACTGTTCCTGCCCGACGACGAAGAAGCGAAGGGAAGAAAGAGGAAAACTGTTTGCGCGGGAGACGAGATGGTGGACGCCATTGCAGGAGTTCCTGCACAGATTATGCGGGTTTCTGTAGGAGATCCAGAGGTGGTCTCCCAGTGATCCTGAATAATTGCAAATTTGAACGTGAATATTCATTGTATATATTGTAAATAGTTCTTATTTAATCAAGATGATGCAAATGAATTAAATGTTGGAAAAAGGTGGAATTCTTGAAGTATAAGAAATATATGATATGGATTATAAAAATATGGATTATAAGCCCCCTTTTACCACAGCCTCCAGTACATTCATTGCTGCACTTCTTCGGAACTTGAAAATCTTTGCTCCTTAAGAAAATTCTTCATTTGCGGAAAAGTCATAGGAGATCGATAAGGAGAATAAGCTGATTGTATATTGGAAGTACCTAAATGTGATGATTTGGCAGGTAATTTAGCATATGGAGACACCTTTGAACCGGCTACTTATCATGTTGGAGTACTCATGGCTTGGTCTTCCCCGCGACGAGAAGTTTTGATACCTTTACCTCTATGCATTTGAACTGGGTGGAACCTGCTCTAAATATCTGTACATGATAATCTTCGCTCATTCTGCGGAAAATGACATAATTCATCTTCATTTAGAAAATATTCAAAAATTTCGGGAAAATTTTAAACATAATAGTCGATATTGTGATAAGCATTACCACATTTCAATCCTTCTAGGAAAATGCTTATGAAATTCTTTAAACTTTTGTACTTGAGATAACATTGTGTATAAAAAGTAAAAGGAGTTGTTTTATGAAAATTAATTATTGTTTGCATAACAGTTATTAAATAATACAATTCCTTGAGCCTACCAGCGTAATAAATAGTAACGATTCTTCATTTTTTCAGACATGAAAACACAAACCAATAACTTGCATCGTCTTATTTTCCATCTTAAATTTCAAAAGGAGCGAAAATAAATCAGAGAATAAAAAGACCCTATTTAAAAAGGTTTTATAACTGCAGTGTCCAGGGAAAACCTTTTTAAAATCACAAAAACAATAAAATTTAAGGCCATTTTCTAAAATGTATGTAACAGAATAAAATAAAATTCAAATATTAATACTTTCGAAAATCACATGCAATCGCTTCAAATGTATCACATTAAAAAGTTCTGTTATTATCTCCATTAATTAAATTAAACGATTTCTTACATAGAAATATAAATAGTATATCGCGATCCTACAATATCATGCATTAATTATACATACCAAATTTATCAATCTGGTTCATACATATATCCATCAAAATGCATAATAATAAGATGTTCATATTTTACAAAACAAAGCAGTTTTACAAATTTGAATCAAATCAATAGAATTATACCCTTAAAACTGAGTTAATTCTATCTAAGCATTTTCAGTTATCTTACTATATTATTTTCATCATATTTTGTTGTACTTTCTACTGTGGATTAACATTATTGGACGTGTTTCTAACTAGATCGATAATTTGATTAAACCTTGTAAATTCATTGCCCTGAAGGGAATACTACAACTTTCTGGTTAATGAAAGTCAGCAACATACAAAGCGAGGACCTGCCTGATTAAGCAAACTCAAATCGGGCTTGTATACCTTAATTGGAAAAGTTGTTTTCTCGATTAAACATGCCCAAACACAAAACAAGTAAAAGAACATGCAAATTCGAAAATGAATTTGTGAAAGCAGTTTTATTAGATGAATCAGAACCAACATTTTCACTTACATATCAAATTCTCTAAAATGCGTAACAACTGCATAAGCTTTTAATCATTATTTTGAATGCACCAAGTTATTTTCCTTTTTTTCATTTGTGTAAGCACTTTCATATTTATTATCGTAACATTTTATTTTATCTACAATAACCAATTTTGTTAGAACAATTCATCCAATCCAAAATAATGATTGACCCGTCAATTGGAACGGTGTTAAACACAAGCTTTTTTATAAAGATTTTATATATGAAGGGTTATGGAAGTGCCTTTCTTCATATATATATTTCCAGTTTTCTAAGATAGTAAATTCTGCATTTAAGGATAGAAGCATATGTTCTATGACTTGCCTTTACTCGATCTTCAAATGGCCTACAATTTCTCTTTCATCGCATCGAAAGATTTTAATTAATGTTGGGTATGTAAATAACTTATAGCCTTTCTTATATATTAAATGCTTATTTCAATTCAATTCACTGTGTTAAATTTGATCGTCTTTTTTAAAAAATTGCTAAAAATGCAGTTTTTACAGTTCGTTGCTTCTGGAAATGACTTTTTCATGAAAATATAATCAAATTGACAAAAATAAAGTCTTGTTAGTTATAAAGTAATAATGAATATAAAGTAATAACGAGTTCACTTTAGTTTTTTTTACTTTTATCTTTAAATTATTGATCTTTCATTCATTTACAGCGATTTAAATTTTAAACTAAATAGAGTGCTCGAAGAGATAAAATTAATTTTTTTCTAATGAACAGTGTTTCTTTACCGTGAAATTCTTAGGGAAAA